>JAGFPH010001940.1:2950-16643 GCA_018207615.1 Philaenus spumarius
AGACAATGTCTGAGTTATAACTGTTTCTATACTATTCTGACCACTCAAGTGGTTAACTTATACAATAGAATAAATACTACATCATATCTGTGTGTTAACCTCTACATTAATTATAAACCAGAACGTAGCAGTCAACTTATGCAGTCTGATCTGTTCTCAGGACAATCAAAATATTCAAGAATGAATACGAAGCTTTTACAGCCTGAAAAATCAAGCAAACGCTAATGTTATGTTATTAATAGTAAGTAACTTAAATTAACGCAGTTTAAGGAAATGATTTTCCGGCACAATAGCAATTTGGACGAGTTGTTTTTAAAATTTGCATAACGTGGCTTCAAGGACGGCCTCTTTGCAAAACCACTTTGCCATAGTTGGTCATTTTTCAGGAGCTTAACCAAACAGTTTCAATTAGAAAATATTTATCTGGGGTTTCTTGGTGTGTTACTTTTATATGTTGTCACTACGATCTAGTAATGATAATATACAAAATTAGACTGTTTTTGAAAATTATACTAAAACAAGCTGTCATGACTAATGTGGTTTTGTCTGAAAAGTCAGTTTTGTAAACAAAATATGTTCAGAATAAAAATAATTTATCATGCAGATTATCCAACATGAAATAAGTGAAATATAACAATAGGATTATTTAAAAGTTGATATTATTTTTTTTAACAGTATTAAAGAATAGTTAAAACTTCTTCAGGCAAATCAACACATGTCAGTGACAAAAGTGGTTTTGCAGAGGTAGCATACCTGAGAACAGAAGTTTCGTCAGCTGTATTTTGAGAATCTGTTGTTTTGCATACATAGTACCAATGTTACAAATCTAATTTATGGTACGAAATTGTAATTTATGTCAAATTTTGACTTACATGATTTTGCAAAGAAACCCCTCTATGTATTGAACTAAGTTCTGAAAAAATCCAGTTTACTGGTTTATATTTACTGGTTTGTATTTATAAAAAGAAATAATATAGGGAAACAATTAAACTAACTCAATATTGTAAAACATGAAAAAAGTGAGTAAGTTAAATAGAAAAAAAATTGAAATTAGCTAACTGGTTTTCATAAATATTTTAAAATCAAACATATCCTTGTAAATTTTAAATAAAATTCTTTAACTGCAGCTTCATAGTAGCCAACTTTTAACATAGGTTTTATTTTCCAACAGAAGGGAAATACATATTTTAAAGAATAAACTACATAACAAAGTTTGAATATCGATACATCTATTCACATATACACGAAAACATACATTCACACACCATCTCGCACACGAAAAGAGGGTGTCTCAAAATATATATACAAATTGTCTCAAAAGAATGTGAATGGCGTTATATTTTTGTAACCTTTGGTGCAACAGAACTTTGTACATTGTTTCTCTACCAAAAAATCTAATTTTTGAAGCAATTCAAATTTTTTTATCACCATAGGGGGACGGCCCACAGGAAGTCGGAGGAAAATCTTAAATAGGAGCACAAGTCGAGTTGTACATCAAACTAAAGGTCTATCTTAGGAGAACACAATGTCGCAAATCAGACATAAAAAGGGTTACCCTACACAAAATGGTGACCGTTTAAAGTTACAATATTGGGCATTTTTAAATGGTTTAGTTTTACTTATTGGCATAAGATTTAAAAGCAAAACTCCGACAGTCCACACTAGCAGTAGGACCAGTTCCTGTAGATAGTGAGTGACTTATCACCTTCAGTGGGACGGTCTACGAGGAGAACGAGGAAAAATGTTTATTTCAAATTATACATTTTCAATACATGTTAAAATAACAATTACCAATAAACTTTCGTAACAGCTTACCTTTTTTTTACAATAAATGCTCAAACTGTTTCCTTCGGCATTTTGACAGTGAGCTAGGCGATTGTAGTAACCATTCATAACGCTCTGTAGCATCTCAGAAGGTATTTCTAGTGTGGATTGTCGGAGTTTTGCTTTAAAAGCAAACACCAATAATTAAAATTAAGTCATTTTCAAAGTCCCCCAATATTGTAACTTTAAACGGCAGCCATTTAGAATTGGGTGAACACTTTGATGTCTGATTTGCGGCATTGTGATATCCTAAAATAGACCTTTAATTTGATGTATAACTCGACCTATGCTCCTATTTAAGATTTTCCTCCGACTCCCTGTGGGCTGCCTTAAGGTCATAAAAATATTATAATTTCTTAAAAAAATTAATTTTTTTAGAGAAACGATGTACCAAGTTTTATTGCGTAATCTGCAATATTGTGCCTGTAAAGATACCAAAAATTCGTGTTTATTCATTAGAACTTGGTACATTATATCAGGGATATTCTCATTAGTAATCAGTCCCTGATACTCATAATCATAAAAGAAGAAAACACATATCCCATTATATTCATATACCATTTCAAAAACATTAGTAATAAGATCTCATCATGTTTGTAAAAACCATATAGGCTTAAGTGTAGGACATAACATAATGTAAAAGGAAAAAGAAGAAATAACAACGTTGAGGAGGAAGAAGAGGAAGATAGTTGGAGAGAGAGGAAGAAGAAGGTAATTGTGGAGGGTTTGTTACTAGCTTTGTTGGAGAAGAGTTGATTATTTATTTTATGGCAGACAATTTAAAACATACAACATAAATCTGCTAGATTGGGAAGCAAAAAGAAATAATATCAAGTACAGTAGTATTAAAAAATATATATAGAATATAAAATTACAACAACCACCAAGCCATTTGGATGAGTCAAATAGAATTATTCATCACAACACATCAGATCTGCAGACCTTCTATTACAAAATTCATACCTCTTCAAAATTACCCACCAAATACCATCATTAACTTCCTCAGTCTAAAAATCGACCAAAGGACAATCTTATTTTAAGTAGAAAATTTTAGCACAAATTCAAAATTGTAATCATCATTCAATCATCACATACGAATCAATCACAGTTCATTAGGTTAAGTAAAGAAATAATTGTTGTTAGTAATTAAGAATTTTGTTAATTTGTTATGTAGGCTATTGACTTTATAAAGAAATTGTGTTACAACTAGTTATAACCGTTAGCAAGCTGGCAGAAAAAAAAAAAAGACATATAAACATTGAACCCCGAAATAATACCCATATGTACTCAATTTGTGTTATTAATTAATTAAATCATTTCATTGTACCTCTATTTATTTATAAATCGAAGTTAAAAATCGGGAAATTAGTATAATATTAATATTGAAATAAAATGTAACTATAAAATTGGCGCACCAACGTTTAGGCACGAATAATACCATAAACGAGATAATATTCAAAATGTTGTAATGTCGGACAACAAAAAACACAATCTTAGAAAAATACGCATGCCTACACAACGGCATTTATAAGGGAAACCATGTTCGGAAGTTACCATGGTTAGGATAAACAAAGACACGCCTTATATTAAAAATTGCGATACAACTGTTACCAAGGTAACGGATAAAACGCAATTAGACACACCCCAACATGGCGGATTTCTATACACCACAGAAATAGAACTCAATTTAGAATCAATTACGAATACTAGAATACACGGTAGGGGTCACGCGCAGGTCCCTGCCGCTTGGCATGGAGACGTGACGTCACCCTGAATCCTCCGCCTCGCCGCACTGTATACAGACTCCACAGTCCACAATGTCATTCGCTATTCGAACACTAAAATGCGTAACCTGCAGCCTTCAATTTCGTTAGATATTTTTAATACTTAGGAACAAAAGTATAATTTTGCAGGCCAGTACGATTTTATATCGGTATACACATTTATTAATATTAAAAATAAACCATGCCATTACTCTGCAAAGTTTGATCATGTTTGAAATAAACCGTAATATTTATAAAGATGTAATTCGTTTATACTTATCATTGAGTATAAGTTGATCATTTTTTTATTTCAGAAACAATTTATATTTTTTATATTTTAACAAGTCATTCGTCCATGAGAGATAGTATCTCCTCCAACCACCTTCATCAGTCTTTCCCACTAGATATTTAAAAAAATATATTTTACATATAATTGTTTCTGAAATAAAAGTTTTACCAGTCTCAGTCTCCAACCAACACCTTGTAAAACCAAGGTAATATTTCGTAGGAAATTTTACAAGAAAACTGGTTGAATATTATGATCGCAGATCTGTCATGGTTAAATAATATCAAGAGCAATGTATAAATCAGTTTTTGAAAAAGTTTGTTTATACTGTATATCAATAATAGTTTCTTATCAGAAAATTAATTATTAAAATTGTGGAAAATATTTGGTAAATTAATTAATAATAAAAGAAATAAAATATTGTTTTACATGAGTAAGTACAATACATATAACCAATTCACTCATATATATAATCAATTTATGTATATATGTTTATATCATCCAAATTGATATCTTCAGACTTTTGTTACTTGTAGAAGGACGCCCAAAATGAATAATTATAATATTTAAAGATCATCATAAAAAAACTAATAAACTAAGGGAAACTGAGTTAATTGGTCTGAAATTTTATTATTAAAAACGTACGAAGAACACATTTGGTAATTGTTTTCAGTTGATAGTTTGAATAAATACTGCAAGAACTCTCTACACACCAGATGCACATCTTCTTGATCCAAACATTAGTAAAATATTACATTTAGTGAGCTTCAAGTCTCAATGAACATTATATTGTAATAGTTTTTATTTGAATTTATTTATTATGTATTTTATAGTTCTAGTTTCACTTCCCCCCCCCCCCACTACTTCAACTCTTTGTTTAGCTGGCCAAAAGAAGGTTTGGTTAGTTTTTTACCATCTACAATATAATTCTTATAGGCTAATCTTCTGTTTATATAATTCTTTATAATAAGAAAATATTAAAAACTATAAAACTTCCAAAACTTTAATATATGGAACGTTTTTGTAAAATCACAAATGTAAATTTCAAACAGATAGCAATTATTATATATATGAATACGTTAATATTTATAGTTAATTGTAAGTTCAATTAAAGTGTAATAATTATTAACATAGTTTATCTTAAACCTCAAATAATATAATATGTTCTCAATCGATAAGTAAATCATTAATTATTTACTTTTCATAAGTGACTGGCAAACGTACTATGAATCACAAAAGCAAAATACAAACTCATTTGAAGGTTTTCAGGATAGTTATCACTAAATGGCGATCAAAAATAAATCTAAATTATTACAATATTTAACCTACTCTACAAAATGGAAAAAAACAATCTCAATCACCTGTTATTTTGTCTATCCATGTATGTCATTCAATTTGAACACGTTCCAGACAAAAATGAGTTGGTTTTATTTAGTGCCATTAAATAATAGTTTCAAACTTGTCCTTGTTTATGTATCTGATACATTTTACTTTAACTCAATCTCCATATGTAAGGTACGCATTTATTTTTAAATTCTTACTGTAATACACAACGAATTTCGTCATTAATTTCCTACTCACCTCTGCCTACTAATAGAGGGGATGGAGTGTTGTTTTAAACAGTACGTTATTCTCCACAGAGCAATAATTTATATGTGCCATTTAACCTTTTAAAATCAGCAATAAAAATAGGTGGCAATTTAAATAAAGAAACACTACAAAATCATAGCTTTTTCGTAGTTAAATTTTTCTTACAAACTTTTTATATGTTTAATATATGTATAAAAAAAAAACTAAAAACGAAAGAAACTTTTGACAATGTTAATCATGTAATTTCGTAATAGTAAAATGTGACGTGGCAGGTCTATAGTTATAAGTAATAAATAAGATTACTTACAGTACATCAACTTCTAGTTGGAATTCAGAGTTTATTGGCTTCATTGGAATGTGCCGAATTGCTGAATTAACGTGAGGACGGTGAACCCAAGTCACATTGAGTAGACAGGCAGTTTGGGTTGAAATGTCGGACCGGTTACACGTGTGAGAGCAGTTAAATATTACTTGTTGTTTGGAATAAATATGTAATTGGAAAATTGTGTTTCATTCCACGGAACAAAACCGCCGCCTCCTTACACAAAGTCCAAATTGACTTGAATCTAATAAGTTGTTTAGAGTCAAACCATTGTAATAAAAATGGTAATTGCAACGAATTTGGAAACAAACAACAGAAGTAAATATCAAGCTAGTAAGTTTAGACGTTTTAATGGAAATTAAATAGAAGGTATTAATGTTAACACGGTCGTAGTAGAAGTTAATGCTTTTAAAATTTCCCTAAATAAAAAATATATAATTTATAAATACAAAAACAGGACTCATTAATTACTTATCTATTTAATATAAGTATACGGGCGGCAGACAGCGGGCTGGGAGGGAGGGTTCAGAGTGATGTCGCTGGCGCGTGAGTCTACTGCACATCCTACTCATGACCCCTACCGTGTATTCTAGTATCAGTGGAATCACTGTTTAACACAGAAGAAACACTGAACGCTAACATTTAAAAAAGGACACTGATTTCGACGGACATACGGGAGAAATATTACGCCATCCTGAAACAGTAGGAAAGACAGACGATCGAAGCTCAATTTCCTTAAATGATATTCAAAGTTTTTTGTTAATTCTCAATAGTAATCTAGCAATACAAACTAGTAGGATTGACAAACTCCAAACAAACACTGCACAGATGGAAAGAAAGGTCGATTTACGATTAATCGATTTAGACCGTAAAATCGAAGCACAAAATAATCAGCTGGTTGCTTTACGCAAGGAAGTTGACGATCGCATTAGTCACGCAATGTGTCAGAATGTTGTTAGTATCGGTCAAATCGAAAGCAAGTGTGATAGGTTAGAACAACAGGTAACCGATCATAATAAAAAAACAAAATACCGTACACTAAATTGTAGAAATTAATCAAGTTAAGACAAATTCTGAGTCCCAGATACTGTATTTAAGTAGTAAAATAGACCAAGTTCAGGATGCATTGTTAAGTGAAATTGTAGCGAATGAAAATAAACTTTCAGAGGTAATAGAGACACAGACATTACACATAAATAAATAAATTCAAGACACTACACTTACCTTAACACAAAGACTGAACACTCATATGGATACGCAAAGTGTAATAAATACAGAACATAATTTTAGGTTACAAGGCATTGAAAACGATCTTAAAAGAATTCCTAATCTACAAAACACACTGAATATAGGTGCCACAAGCAAACAACACACACAACCAATATATGCAACATGCTTAGGTAACACCACACCTATGATAAAACTACCACATTTTCACGGAAATCCTACAGATGCAGTAGACTATTTATACAAATTACACGATTAAAACACTAGCCTAGGCCTAAATCAGGAACACAAACACAATAAAAAATCATTATGGGATATTATAGAGTCCAGCTTACAAAGTTCTGCACTGCAATGAATGGTACTACATGGTACGTGAGAATATTACAGACTTGAATTCATTTAGCCAATTATTTCTAGCAAAATATTGGAACGACACCGTTCAACGAGATATTAAACGACAATTAGAGGTAGGACATTATGCCAGACACGGTAGATTAAATCGTTGCGACTATTTTATTGAAAAGGTAAACATGTTGCGAAAGCTCACACAAACAATAAGTGAGGAAGAAATAGTACGTAGTTAAGCTAGCCATTACGATGATACAATTCGACAAGCACAACGCGTACAAGGCATTAAAACTATCGAAGGAATGCAGTATTTATTAACAGAAATAGACAATGAAGAGCAATCTTATGTAACTAATATTACAGAAAATAGACGAAACCCACAATATAAAACAGATTTTCATAGGCCTAACTTAAATTCAACACAAAACCAACACAATTTGTACACAAATAACACGCAACAATACCAATTAAACCGGTACGCTTGGCCAATTACAAGAAACCAACAAGAACACAGTGCACACGGACGAAAACTATTAGAATCACCAAATCAATATAATCATCGGGCAAACAAATACAATTACAGTTACAATGACAGACACCCTTATAATAATAACAATCGTAGGCCACAAAAAATTACTTATAACTCACAATACCACCAACCTAACCTGGCAGAGAATCGAAACTCCAGAAACATCCCATTCAACAGACCCACCTATAACCAGTTCCCAAGGAACAGAGATACACACACCGTTAACCAAAACACCTAACGTACACATGAATACAATTGTCAAACATTAGCTTCTACATACCGTGATCAAAATACACCAGATAAAAGCACAACACAATCGATAAAGGTTAGTTCAACTGACAATTTAAACTTATAAACACTGGGAAATGTACAAACGTCTACCCGGAAGACACAAAACATACTTCCAAACATTTTTCAGTGGTTCACCAGGAATCTAGTAGACAGAAAGTAAACAAATCAACAGAAGACATGGCAACTATTCATGCTAAAAATAATAACGGAATGACGGGCAACACTGAAAACAACCACGCTGAAACACACCACAACACACTACACAAGTTACAACCTAACCTAAACACACTGCAAGAAAGGCAGATCTATGAAACTGAAACGAATGAATCGACGAAGAAAATAATAAATAATATATTTTGTAATAGAGAATAGTGAGATGCTTTTAGTAGAGTCTGGGATGATATAGCGTAAAATGGAGTAGGGGGAGGTCATTAACCTTGGGCCATGCCCATTTTTTTGTGTTTTTTGGGTCTTTTTGGTTCCTAACCTAAGCCACGCCCCTTTTGAATTTTGGGTTTTTTTGGGGTCCTATTGTGACGTTTTTAGACCTTCGCGCCATCTATATTTTTTTTTCTTTAATAAATACTACCTTCTGCCTTTACCCGCTGTCTAACCTTACGTAGTTATCCTTTTCTCCGCTAGGGGCCGACTCCATACGGTAACTGCAGCCGTACGGTACTTACTGCTAGCCTTTTGTAACCAAACAGCTGACCTTATCTCGTCCTTTATTCTAGTGAGTTTTAGTCATCGAATGTTCTAGAAGTACGTCGGCCATTACAACAGCTACAAGTCTTTCTGAATGCAGCTTGTACTTTGCGAATTCTTTAATTATGTCGTGACTTTTCTTTTATTTAGTCGCGAGTTTCACTAATGTGCGTGGCTAATTAATATGTCTTTATTATAAGCCCTTACTTCTGAATACCAGGTACGTGGAATGTTTTAGCTTTACATTTGTTGGTTATGAAATATACTCATTGTAAAATTTTATAAAGTTAGTTTTACCTTTCTATATTGCAAATAACATTTCAAGCTCATACAGTTTAATTCAAAACTATGTATTTCTTTTCCAACAGCCTAAATTTATACTTTAACTTTGTCTGCCTAATATTTTGAATGTTATGCATTTACCACACCTTAGCCTATTTTAACAAAAGACTAGCCTATACAGTATTTCTGTACAACTTTAAATCAGTGTAAACTAAAATCTTATGAACTTTAAAGAGCCATATCCAATATTGATAGCTCTGAAATATTTAGTGTTACAAACCAAGAACATTTTTAACTTTACCATGTGCTTTTGGATAACATGTAGAAACATTTAAATGTAACAAGACAAGTCCTGTAGTGACATTTACAATCTTTTAAAGTGCTAAAAAAGATCACTTAATATTATAAAGGCAAACTTTGAAAGTATCTGTTTTACTATGCTTGTTTTATTGCCTACTTGCATTCTAAAAAAGGTTGTTATTTGTTTGATGCAGTTTTTCACTGGTTCAAGTACTGTACTCAAGTTCAAGTAACATGCTATAAATCCAACCACAGCTTAAAACTTGGTGACAAAGCCAACTTTCTACATCCAGCATTACTAGATACTTTTCGACGACAGTGCTTTTGCATAAATAATTAAGAACTAAAATATTTTGTAATTACTTAAAGAATCTGCAGTGGACCTTATAATGAATTTTGAATAGGCTGTGTGTTGTATTTCTGTGTTAAACAAAATTATGAATAGTATATAGGACATGTTTTGTATTTAATAATAGTGGGAGGAGCAAGCTATAGCATATTTCGGACCTCAGCCCTAAGGGCTCTGTATTTTAGAAATTCTATGTATCTTTTTTTAATAGAGAGACGTCTCATAATTCTTATTATTTTTATTTATTTAATTATATTTAGCTTTACAGTTGGCCAACGACATAAATATTTATTCTTAAACAAATCCATGGTATTTCATGTTAAAATTTTGTAATCTTGTTTAATCTTTTCTGTATAATTTCTGTAATCATTATTAAAGGGGAGGGTTCTTGATTTTTTATTTTTGGGGAGGGTTTTTAAAATTCAAATTAAATATATATGTATTCTTTTTAAATCTGATGTTTTTCTTTGTACTAAGGGCATATAGATAATTAATTATTCTTTATTAAGGGCATATAACTTTTTTTACATTTTGGTTAATAAAGCCAAAATTTATATCTAGTTCTTTGGTTTATTGACTTAACCTCTTGGTATCTTGTGAATTGTGAGTAATCAGCTGAAACATTCCTACGTTTGGTGATTTTTAAATTTTAAGGTAAGTTTTGAACATGACCAATCTATGTGGCCCAGTATAGCTTCCGTTCCCTTAATTATTCTTTTAGTAAGATTGGTACACTATCCTAACCTAACCTTTTTTGGAAATTTTGGAGTTTGGAAGATTTTTGATTTTTGAAGATTTTAGATTTTGGAAATTTTTGAATATTTTGGGAATTTTATATTTTTAAAGATTTTTTATTTTTGGGGAATTTTGGGAAGCCAACTTTTTTTTTGGCAGCCATCTTATTTTGTAATAATTAATATTTAATTTAATTTAATTATTTGCTTTGAAAAAAGTTTGGGTGTCTCCGAGAGGCGAACCGGGTACTACCTTATCCCGAGTCCACGTCGTAGACCGTTAGTCTACGATGCCTCTGTTAAGAAGTAACTATCTAGTCGAGTATATAAGTTTATCATCCGTCAGCAACGTTGTATCAGATACAAGGTGTTATAGTGTCGTTGGGATATAGTGTAAATTGCATTATAACAACCCGAACACTACCGATCGTACCCGAATCCAACCGAAGGGCACTTAGAAGAAATTAAGACTCGCAAACCGGTATTTTCCGAACGTATGGCTCCCCCGCAACTCCCGAAAGCCGCCTCGCAACCAATGCAAACCGCATTTAGGCTAACCATAGGCGCTGCCGCAACCCGTGCGTATGATATACACTATTTCTACCGGTCTTACCCGAACTTGACCGATCTTAGGCTTCGCTGTACCCCGAATTATTTTTATAAAATGTGTTATAATGTACGGAAAACCAAGCTAACCCAAACGTAAGGCTCAGCCAGAGTTCAAGCCGAACTTAACCGAACTAAAATTTTTGCTAACATTAGACTCGGCCGTAACCCATGCGTATAATATACGTAATTACATAACCAACCAAAATATAACGTAATGTTTCTAAAAAGAAAACAAGTTGTATTCGGTCTAACTCAACTCCGGGGTCACCCCTCCTCCAAATTTTGCAACAAACTTGCGAAAGAACTGAAATTTTAATGTTTTTAACGAAGGCTTAAGTGCAAACGAATTCTAAAATATATTTCGTACACGCTGGCAGCTATTCAGCGCCTTCGTGTGTAGACAGATTCCCCGCATAAGATTATTAATATAAAATTTGCTCCTCTCAACGGTATTTTCCGAACTTAAGGCTCAGCCGCATCCCATGCTTATGATATAAAACTGTTTCTACCGGTATTTTCCGAACGTAAGAATCTACCGCAACTCTTACAAACCGTAATTAACAGAAATAAAACTTTAGCTAACCTTAGGCTCTGCCGCATCCTTGTGTACGATATACGTAATTACATAACCAAACTTAATCGAATCCGCCTGTATAACTTAACGTTAAAACTTTCTCTAAGCCACTTTTAAAATTTGTTTCGATATAAATTCTCCATATGTTTGTCGGTAGACACGGTAGCTTAGTAACACAATAACGGTTTCAGCTTTTACATTAAAATTATCAATAATTACTCTATGTTGTGTATCGTTTAATCGATTGGTTGTTAATAACATGTCTCTGTTTTATAACGCGTTTCTTTTTACTCGATACTTTACCACTTCTACGACCTTAGGCTGTGCCGGAATTCTTGATTTTCATCAAAACTTTCGATAATGATTTTATGTTCTAAATTATTTATTAGCACGATTATACTTAACGCTTTCCCCAAATTTTGTTGAACCAGCATTCTGATCTTTAACTGACTAACATTTCTGTACATTGTTTTAAAATCGACACCCCAGCTAGATGCTGACTAGACATTCCAATAGTTAGCAGATGTAATGTAAATCTTTACACAAATTTGGTTGTCCTGACCTATCCGATCTTTTTCGAACTAAAATTCAGGCTTCGCTGTACTCTTGAAATATAACTGTTTATACCGTACAAACCCCGCATAGATTGTACTTTGAGGTTATGTTACAACTTCAATTATTATAATTACTTACCCGAACGTAAGGCTCTCCCGAGTCCAGCCGAACAACACTTAGCCGAACTAAAACTTTGGCTAACCTAACCTTAGGCTCTGCCACACCCTTGTTTATGATATACGTAAATACATAACAAAACTTAAAATGTAGACTTACACATTCCACACGAATCAGAAAAATTTATGTTAGCATGTGTAAAATGCCGAGTCGGCAGAATTGCATCCGTTGTACTGTCTAATGAATTCGCCGATTCTCTACCTGAACGCGTTGCCGTCAAACGGGGTGATAGTTCGCTGATTCCCTAACAGAAAACTTGACCGTCGGTTGGGCTAATATTTCTAAATTTCTCTACTAGAAAGCGCTAGCGTCGAAACCTTGTAAACATAAATTACATTTAAATTCTGTTTTTTTTTAATATTTAACCATATTTAACATGGCAGCTATTAAATACCAGTTTTCAATACACACTGTTGTGCAATAGCCTCTGACGCCGTTGTACTAAAATCTCGTTACACAACGTTACCACAGGAGTCAGGGCTGTCACTGACCCCTAGACATGTACAAAAACCGTGTCACTCTTCTCCAAACACTTTTTTTCTTGTTCACATTGAAATGACAATTTGATAACAGTTACAGTAAATAAGTGGTTATAGGAATGACGTATTGAAACAACTTTGTTGCACAAATACAGTTTATTAATAATAATTTCCCTCGCATCACAACAATAATATTTGAAAGTATTTACAGTAATACCGGCTATTAAAATACAATATACATTGGATATAAATAAAAATACAATGATTTGGCCATTCGCCCCGCCAATAATTTCGGTGTTTACAGTTCGCTTTGTTCTTTTAACTTAAGAAGCGAATCGTAATAATATTTAGCAATTCTTAAGACACACTTACTGTCGTATTGAATGTGCTGAGGTAATATACAATTAACCTCTGTACAGTGTGAGTATCTTTCCATCTCCGGTAATTCTTTCACGTGTGGCAGAAGATTTCTCAAAAACTGAGCTTTTTCCAATCCTTTTGTGAAAATTATGGAAAACGGTTTGCAAAGCGTGCGTATCACGTCTTCGTCGTAAGGAACGTCACCTTCTTCCAAGCCGATATGATGATAGTTTTTTTGTTACCAAAGGGCTGTCCTCCGAGCGCCACTATTCAGTTGATAAAATGTATAAGGCAGTTTGAAAACAACGACACTGGAGAAATGCTCGCCGACTATACCAAACTCTTTGATTATAAACTTATAGTTGTTATCGTAGTAACCGTGAAACTCA
>JAGFPH010001940.1:26874-49629 GCA_018207615.1 Philaenus spumarius
AAAAAAAAAAAAAAAAAAAAAAAAAAAAAAGCTCTTGTATGTGAGTTCTCACCACACATACACCCTAAGACAACAAACTACACTTGTATGTGAGTTTGCACCACACATACACCCTAAGACAACAAATAACACTTGTATGTGAGTTTGCACCACACATACACCCTAAGACAGCAAACTACAATTGTATTGTATGTGAGTTTGCACCACACATACACCCTAAAGCAACGAACGACAATTGTATGTGAGTTTGCACCACACATACACCCTAAGACAACGAACTCTATCGTATGTAAGTTTGCACCACACATACACCCTAACCAACGAACTATAATGTATGTGAGATTGCACCACACATACACCCTAACCAACGAACTATAATGTATGTGGATTTGCACCACACATACACCCTGCAAACAAAGAACGACAATTGTATGTGAGTTTGCACCACACATACACCCTAAGACAGCAAAGTACAACTGTATGTGAGTTTGCACCACACATACACCCTAAAGCAACGAACGACAATTGTATGTGAGTTTGCACCACACATACACCCTAAGACAGCAGACTACAACTGTATGCGAGTTTGCACCACACATACACCCTAAAATTCCAAAGATCGTTTCGTTCAAACCACTATTAAAATTTGGTAGGCCTAATGAAGGCCTAATATACGCAGCCTAACTGCTCAACATATATATCTATTCCGTCAACGAAATCCCTTTAAATATTACTCACCAGACGACGCTTTTAAACATACTGGTTATTCAACTGTCGTAGGCCTAACATAGGCCTAATAGGCTTAGGTTGCTCTTAGGCGGCTTCACAACGCCCTCGCCTACCCACAAACTCAATTGAAGTGCAACTCTTACCCTTCAACCCTTTTGGGCAATGAATCCGAAAACTAATTAGGCCTAATGTAGGCATAATATACGTAACCTAACCGCTCAACCTATATATGTATTCTGTTAATGGAATAACTTTATATTACTAACCAGGCGACGCTTTTATTCGTACTGGTTATTCAATTATAGTAGGCCTAATGCAGGCCTAATATATGCAACGCTTCTATAAATACTCCGATAAGTAAACCCCGGATGCTATTCACCACAGCTGAAAATGCCTTAACTATAAGCTTTACTAATCTATTGCAAATAGCGTTTAGCGTGGTTAAATACACCTTATAATGATAACCCTGCCGGTCACTACCCAAGCCTGTGCTTGAATCCGGGTTTTCACTTACCTCTACTTACTATGATGAGCCAGTTTTCACCAGGCGAGCATCTACACCGTTATTTAAAGCTGCCGATTTCCACCTAGCGAGCAAACTCCTGACGAGAGGTACTAGCTGGTTTTCACCAAGCAAGCAACTCTCTACTCTGCCTTAGAGCTCCGTCTTATATAGCGGTCCGCTCCCACTCTCGGCGGGCCTGCCTACATTGTCCCCACTACGCATTGCCCCTCTCCTTACCGAGTAGCACCGCAAGACTAACCCAGGCGTGCGATAAGATGCCTGCTTCTTATTACATTTAATTTAAATCATAGACAAAGTTTCCCCTTTTAATTTTGGGACGTTACACTATAACCACTTATTTACTGTAACTGTTATCAAATTGTCATTTCAATGTGAACAAGAAAAAAAGTTTTTGGAGTAGAGTGACACGGTTTTTGTACATGTCTAGGGATCAGTGACCGCCCTGACTCCTGTGGTAACGTTGCGTAACGAGATTTTAGTACAACGGAGTCAGAGGCTATTGCACAACAGTGTGTATTGAAAACTGGCAATTAATAGCTGCCATGATAAATATGGTTAAATATAAAAAAAAACAGAATTTAAGGGTCGGCTCTAGCTGTCGGCCATGTTGGTTGACACTCCATAAGACCAATGTTAAATTAAAATCCATATTTTTCCTTTATTTTTGATCGGATAATTATGAACGATATGTCATTTTAAAGCTATGTCCAATACGCATGCAAATGGCTTTTCCAAAATTAAGAAAAACGTTTTGTTTAATATTTATTAACAATTTAAAAAATTAATTTTTAATAATTTTTTATGTTGTCACTATTAGTTATAGCGAAAAAGTACCAAGCCATTTGCATAAAGAATTTCGTCCCCAAGAGTTTGGTATTTTTTTGAAAACGCTATTTGAACAATTGCGGGTTTTAAATGGATTTAGGCTGAGCAATGTCCGTGTAACCTACCGCCGCTATAAGGTGACTTTAAATATTTTTTTACGATGTAACTATTAATTATAGCGAAAAATTATCAAGCCATTCGGATGAACAATTTTGTCCCCAAGAGTTTGGTATTTTTTTGAAAACGCTATTTGAACAATTTCGGGTTTTAAATGGATTTAGGATGAGCAATGTCCGCGTAACCTACCGCCGCTACGCTGGAGTCGCAGGTTGCTTTCTGTTTTACTAGAGCCGACCCTTAAATGTAATTTATGTTTACAAGGTTTCGATGGTAGCGCTTTCTAGTAGAGAATTTTAGAAATATTAGCCCGACCGACGGTCACGTTTTCTGGTAGGGAATCAGCGAACTATCACCCCGTTTGACGGCAGCGCGTTCTGGTAGAGAATCGGCGAATTCATTAGACAGTACAACGGATGCAACCCTGCCGACTCGGCATTTTACACATGCTAACATAAATTTTTGATAATTCGTGTAGAATGTGTAAGTCTACATCTTAAGTTTGGTTATGTAATTACGTTTATCATACACAAGGGTGTGGCAGAGCCTAAGGTTAGGTTAGCCATAGTTTTAGTTCGGCTAAGTGTTGTTCGGCTGGACTCGGGAGAGCCTTACGTTCGGGTAAGCAATTATAATAATTGTAGTTGTAACCTAACCTCAAAGTACAATCTATGCCGGGTTTGTACGGTATAAACTGTTATATTTCAAGAGTACAGCGAAGCCTAAGTTTTAGTTTGAAAAAGATCGGATAGGTCAGGGCCACCAAATTTGTGTAAAGATTTACATTACATTTGCTAACTATTGGAATGTCTAGTCAGCATCTAGCTGGGGTGTCGATTTTAAAACAATGTACAGAAATGTTAGTCAGTTAAAGTTCAGAATGCTGGTTAAACAAAATTCGGGGAAAAGCGTTAAGTATAATCGTGCTAGTAAATAATTTAGAACATAAAATCATTATCGAAAGTTTTGATGAAAATCAAGGGTGCGGCAGAGCCTAAGGTCGTAGAAGTGGTAAAGTATCGAGTAAAAAGAAACGCGTTATAAAACAGAGACATGTTATTAATAGCTAATCGATTAAACGGTACAACATAAAGTAATCATTGATAATTTTAATGTAAAAGCTTAAACCGTGATTGTTTTACTAAGCTGCCGTGTCTACCGAGAAACATATGGAGAATTTATATTGAAACAAATTTGAAAAGTTGGCTTAGAGAAAGTTTTAACGTTAAGCAATACACTCAGATTCGGTTAAGTTTGGTTATGTAATTACGTATATCATACACAAGGGTGCGGCAGAGCCTAAGTTTAGGTTAGCTAAAGATTTATTTCGGTTAAGAGCGGTTTGTAAGGGTTGCGGCAGAGCCTTACGTTCGGAAAATACCGGTAGAATTAGTTATATCATAAGCATGGGATGCAGCAGAGCCTTAAGTTCGGAAAATACCGTTGAGTTGAGCAAATTTTATATAAATAATCTTATGCGGAGAATCTGTCTACACACGAAGGCGCTGAGTAGATGCCTGCGTGTACGAAATATATTTTAGAATTCGTTTGCACTTAAGCCTTCGTTAAAAACATTAATATTTCAGTTTTTTCGCAAGTTTGTTGCAAAATTTGGGGGAGGAGTGACCCTGGGGTTGAGTTAGACCGAATACAACTTGTTTTACTTTTTAGAAACATTACGTTATATTTTGGTCGGTTATGTAATTACGTATATCATACGCATGGGTTACGGCCGAGCACAATGTTAGCCAAAATTTTAGTTCGGCTTGAACTCGGGCTGAGCCTTACGTTTGGATTAGCTTGGTTTTCCGTACATTATAACATATTTTATAAAAATAATTCGGGGTACAGCAAAGCCTAAGCTCGGTCAAGTTCGGGTTTTGGTTCGGGTAAGACCGGTAGAAATAGTGTATATCATACGCACGGGTTGCGGCAGCGCTTATGGTTAGCCTAAGTGCGGTTTGCATGGGTTGCGGGAGAGCCTAAGGTTGGCCAAAGTCTTAATTTTTACTAACTGCCCTTCGGTTGAACTCGGACTGAAACTTACGTTCGGGGTAGCTCGGTTTTCCATACGTTATAACACATTTTATAAAAATAATTCAGGGTACAGCGAAACCTAAGTTTGGTCAAGTCCGGCGTTTTGGTTCGGGTAAGACCGGTGGAAATATATTACAAGGGGTTGCGGCAGTGCCTATGGTTAGCCTAAGTTTTATTTCGCCTAAGTACGGGAGTTGCGGGGGAGCCATACGTTCGGAAAATACCGATTTGCAAGTCTTAATTTCTTCGGTTGGATTCGGGGACGATCGGTAATCGGGTTATATAATGCAATTTATACTATATTACAAGGGTACTATAACATTTAAAGCTCCTAATTTCTTCTAAGTGCCCTTCGGTTGGATTCGGGGACGATCGGTAGTGTTCGGGTTGTTATAATGCAATTTACACTATATCCCAACGACACTATAATACCTTGTATCTGATACAAGGTTGCTGATGGATGATAAACTTATATACTCGACTAGATAGTTACTTCTTAACAGAGGCATCGTAGACTAACGGTCTACGACGTGAACTCGGGATAAGGTAGTACCCGGTTCGCCTCTCGGAGACACCCAAACTTTTTTCAAAGCAAATAATTAAATTAAATTAAATATTAATTATTACAAAACAAGATGGCTGCCAAAAAAAAGATGGCTGCCAAAAAAAAGATGGCTGCCCAAAATTCCCCAAAAATCCAAAATCTTTCAAAATCAAAAATCTTCAAAACTTAAAAAATTCAAAAAAAAGGTTAGGTTAGGTTAGGACCTTCCAAAAATAACCCAAAATCCAAAATCCCCAAAAATGGGCTTAGGTTAAGAACCAAAAAAAGGGGACGTGGCTTAGGTTAGGAACCAAAAGCGGAACCAAAAAGACAACCAAAAAGGGAGCTTGGCCCAACATGACAATAAATTTTCAGAAATCATCTTTCTGCAGACGAGAAATAACGTTCTTAGGTCATAAATACACCACAGACGGTATTCAACCAGACGACACAAAGATTTCTGCCATCACTAAGTTTCCACCACCGCAAAACGCAAAGCAATTAAAACGATTTATTGGCGCTTGCAACTATTACAATAAGTTCATTGATAAATATTCCGACTCTATTCAGCCAATAGCACATTTAACATCGAAACAACATAAATTTATATGGACTGACAAGGAACAGAATATCTTCGACGCACTTAAAGCCAAATTCATCGAAATAAACTTCTTACATCACCCGGACTATTCACAAAAATTTTACTTGCCAACAGACGCAGGCGACATTTCCATCGGCGGACATATATTCCAAATCGACAAAAATGGGGAGCGTAAAGCTATCATGTTTGTCAGCCGCACTCTTAAAGGCAGCGAACTACGCTGCTTCACAACAGAAAAAGAACTACTCGCGATAGTTTATTGTCTACAGAAGGGACGACAAATGCTATTATGTTCACAAGTTACAATACTAACAGATCATCAAGCTCTCACATTTATATAGAGTTGTAAATAACTAATTCACGTATTTCAAGATGGATTCTTGCAATTCAAGAATTTAATGTAACAGTGGAACATTATCGTGGCAAGGATAATCCTATGGCCGACGCACTCAGTAGAATGACTTGCAACTCTGTAGAAAACAAAGACAAGACACAACGTCATTTTACATTCATAAGATTTAACGCAACGTTGATAATAAACTCATCCGAGACTTAAAACAACCAAGACAGCACCAAAGAAATGATATTAAACTGGGACCCATCATTCAAATACTCAAGGATCCAAATAACATACACCAGGCAAATCATACACAGCAATACAAATTACAAAACGACTTACTCTTTTCAAAGCAAATCATACATGGAAGATTATAATACCACATAACATGATCGATACATTTATCACTGAAACACATAAATATTACTCACACTACGGACCCAATAAATGCATGCGACTATTACAAGAAGACTTCATATTCCGGAACATGAATAGACACATACGCAAGTTACTAGCCACATGCGATGCCTGCCAAAAATGTAAATAACCAAATCAAATTTGCTATGGGCAGATGAAACCAATTAAAACAGATGGACCACGACAATCGATTTCTTCGGAAAACTTCCCACTAGCAAACGTGGACTACAATACCTACTCGTAACCATTGACACATTCTCCAAATTTGTACAGATTTATCCCATTAAGCGCGCAACCACCCAGGTAACTTTACGCATACTTTTTAATGATTACTTTCCTAAATATGGACGAACTATCAGAATACAAACCGATCATGGTACACAGTTTACTAGTTCAAGGTGGGTGAAAACACTCAAAGACAACGGCATTCAACCTGTATTTTTACCAATCCGACGACCTCACAGTAACCAAGTAGAGAGGACCAACAGGGAAATAGGAAAATGTTTGCAAATCTATTGCAGTGCGCAACAAAAGATCTGGGTCGATATGATACCTGTCCTAAATGAATGTTTCAACACATTACACCACACTACAACCGGATACACACCTCAAGAACTTCACTTAGACACAACACCCGCACTATTTTGGCATAAACACTTTCCAGAACTTGTACGAACACACAACACACAACTAAAATTGAAAATAGCATGCGGTAGAATTAATAAAGCCAGTACGAAGCAGGCAAACAAAATTAACAAGTCACACAAGCTACACCAATTCAACGAAGGTGACTTGGTATTAATAAAACTACAGAATGTCTCAAACTTGTTGACTGGAGTCACAGCCAAGTTATTTAAACTTTATGACGGACCTTACCGAATAAATGATCGTCTAGGTCAGTGCACTTACACTCTCATAAACAGTAATGGGAACACAAAACCAGGAATATATCACAGGACTACACTTAAATTATACAAGAAACCACCATAGGAACAATGGCAACACAGAGACAACCACAAAGAGGGAACAAACGAAATTCCGAATTTCGGCATCTTCACTTTTGATTTCAGAAAAATAAGACATTTTCTAAAATCAAAAGGGGGCAATTGTAAAGATACAAAAAATTCGGGTTTATTCATAAGCAATTGGTACATCATATCAGGGATCATCTCATTAGTCATCAGTCCCTGATACTCATAATCATAAAAAAAGAAAACACATAGCCCATTATATTCATATACCATTTCAGAAATATTAGTAATAAGATCTCATCATGTTTGTAAAACCATATAGGTTTAAGAGTAGGCAAACATAATGTAAAAGGAAAAAGAAGAAATAATAACGTTGAGGAGGAAGAAGAGGAAGATAGTTGGAGAGAGAGGAAGAAGAAGGTTGTTAATTGTGGAGGGTTTGTTACTAGCTTTGTTGGAGAATAGTTGATTATTTATTTTATGGCAGGCAATTTAAAACATACAACATAAATCTGCTAGATTGGGAAGCAAAAAGAAATAATATCAAGTACAGTAGTATTAAAAAATATATATAGAATATCAAATTATAACATCCACCAAGCCATTTGGATGAGTCAAATAGAATTATTCATCACAACACATCAGATCTGCAGACCTTCTATTACAAAATTCATAAATCTTCAAAATTACCCACCAAATACCATCATTAACTTCCTCAGCCTAAAAATCGACCAAAGGGCAATCTTATTTTAAGTAGAAAATGTTAGCATAAATTCAAAATTGTAATCATCATTCAATCATCACATACGAATCAATCACAGTTCATTAGGGTAAGTAAAGAAATAATTGTTGTTAGTAATTGAGAATTTTGTCCATTTGTTATGTAGGCTATTGACTGTATAAAGAAATTGTGTTACAACTAGTTATCACCGTTAGCAAGCTGGCAGAAAAAAAAGACTTATAAACATTGAACCCCAAAATAATACCCATATGTACTCAATTTGTATTATTATTAATTAATTAAATCATTTCATTGTACCTCGATTTATTTATAAATCGAAGTTACAAATCGGGAAATTAGTATAATATTAATATTGAAATAAAATATAACTATATGCCGTTCATAGACTTTTGAGACATCCTGTATACACATATACATTGTTATATACACAAGCTTAAATAGACAAAATACATACACATCAATACAATCACATAATACAAACACATAAAAACATTCCTTCATACACAAAAAAAATCGCCTATACATTTTTATTCAAAATATTTCGTAAACAACAATACACAAAGCTCGCATCATTCAGTTAAGGAGGACATAAGTTAAGCTACATATAACTTAAATTATAGCGTTATAAAATAAATCAACAGATTTTGGCCCTTTTACAATTTTATAACCTATTTATCTACAAAAGTTAGCTTTCATTTTGTTCCTGCTGTTATAAACAAACAGCTGTTGTCCAAGTTTGGAGATATTACATCTGTTCATGTTAGATGTACACTAAATCTAACCTGTAACGATTGTCAGGTCAAATACTTCCAACTATCAATTGCCATATTGAATACTTCTATCGGTCGATTGATAGATAGAATACTTCAGACTATCTATTAAAAGATCGTCATTTTTAACTTTTTGAACATAAGATCTATTTTTAAGCTTAATAAAACAGCACACTAACAAAATGTATACAACTGAATGTAACAGTTGTTTTTTTATCGATTGTTTACTATCGTTCAATTAACCTCGACTCCAGCTGACGTGTTTTGGACCTAGGACCAAAACGAGCTACTTTAGCAACTCAATGCATGTGTTGAAAACAGTTGTTTTTGAAGCAGTATATCGAACAAGTATTTATTGTCTTCCTTAATGCAAATAATTTTTAACGTAAATCTATTAAGTCTTAAAATTTCTTAAGCTATTCGTCCTGATTGGAAGGTAATAAATATGTACCTTAAAATTCAAACAGATTAGGGAAATTGTAAAAAAAGTCGCAAAAGGCTAGATTTTTGAAAACTAATTGTACATTAACTCATACCAACCTGAACAAATGTATTGAGGGTTGCGCTGACAATTCCATAAGGTGAAATCTTAACATCCCTCATTGTATTCAGAAGGACGATGAGAAATGATCTACGAAATGAATTGGAGCACTTGTACCAATCACAACAGTATAAGTTGAAAGTAAACTGTCTGCTCTGTAAGATAAAGCAACACATGTACTCCGTGGCTTACATTAATAACAAAGTTTATTGCAAAAAATCTATAGTATTTTTTGACAACCGTCTTCAAACATAAAATGTTTAACGAATGCATTGTAATGTCCCAGTTAAGGTAAAAACACGTTGCCGTCACGCCACGGGCTAAAAGTGTGGGATGTTGTTTTGCTTGGTATTTCAATAGACTAGAATTACGCCATGAGCTCACGTGATAAAGATCTGGGCTACCACACTTTCGGGAGACGTGAGCTCGCGTATTTTCCATATTATTTC
Organism: Philaenus spumarius; assembly: GCA_018207615.1. Classification (NCBI taxonomy): domain Eukaryota; kingdom Metazoa; phylum Arthropoda; class Insecta; order Hemiptera; family Aphrophoridae; genus Philaenus; species Philaenus spumarius. Next base: position 36,481 of record JAGFPH010001940.1, read on the forward strand.
AATTTTTGCTTTTTTGCACTGACTCCAAATTCAAAAACATTAAGCCTATTTTGTTAAAATTTGGTATTTACATATATATATATATATATATATATAAAATAGACGAAACTATTATATTTTCTTTTCTTTTTATTTCATATGGATAAATCACATGGTTTAGAAGGTACTGTTATTCCAAAAAGTAGGTATGATTTTATAAAATTATGGCCTATTGGTAAACATTTTGTACTTACATACATTATTATATAAAAAAATTCAAGATAAAAATATTATCTTTTAAGAGTTTTCCATTCCATGTTGATACATCAAATTGTTTTGATGTTATGAATATTATAAAATAGTCAATGGTTGAAAGATTTAGATACAATTTTATGAAACTGTAGCCCTATTTGTTAATTTGTTTTATCTATGTACATTGTTATATATAAAACTAAAGATACAAAAATTTTTTTTTTTTCATATTGATAAGGCAAGGACTAATAAAGAAATTATCGAGAAAGTTGTTTACGGTGATAATGAGTGACAGCAGTGTACTTCTTAGCACGAGATCACACTAAATATATGTAACAGTGTGACATCACGTGACCTGACGGCAATGTGTTTCTATCTTTAATGTTTAACAAATATTTTACAACTCGACTTGAAATTTTAAATTTAAATTCAAATTTCCTAGTAATAGGCTACTGTGGATTAGAAAGACCAGTCACTCTTTATTATTCAAATAGTTTAATGTGGGCTATCACTATTTCTGACCGTTAGTATCCGCTTATTTCAAGTTTTTATTTACTGTTTTTGGAGAGAAATAGTCTCCTTCTAAAGCCCCTTGCTTTGTTCAATTATCAGGAATTTTCATCAGTTTGACTAGAAGCAGAAATAAAAAAAACGTATATATGACGGACTAATATCGGGAAATACGAGGTTAAAAAGAGAAAGGAAAACTTTACGAATTCGCCAAAATATTTTGTCTTCTAAATAACCACCTTGCCAAAATGACATCTTTATCAAATCCCTAGACGATTAGGAATAACCCAAAACTCGTATAATTAAACAAATAATCGATCACTCAGCTAAACCGCTGACATGAGTTGTGCGAATTAAAAAAAAGGAAGTTTATATGTTTTACGGTTTTAACCAACTACTTATATTTGGGAAATTGATCTACTAACGAAGGCGCTGAATAGCAGCCAGACGTAGGAAATATATTAGTAGAATTTGTCTGCAACTCAGCCACCAGCTGCTTCATTCCGCTCGCAGCAATAAAATTCGATTTGCGAGTTTGAACCTTCAGGTCTCAGATTATAGACTGATCCGCAAGTTTGCACCCCAGCAGTCTGCCTCGTATCACACTCTGAGCACGTTAAAATTACCCACGTGGATTTGTAGCGGGTACTTTTATAGTAATTTACGATTTAATCGTTTTGGAATAACCAGACGGGCTATTAGGTAGTGTAAAACATCGTGTGGAACAATCTCCTCGACAAATTGTCATCCTAGTGCGATAAATCTCAAAAGATTTTTGTGCTTTTACTGTGTATTTTTTGTCAACACATCATGTCATGAATTCGCTGGACATGGTAAAGCGCGCACCATTGTTAAACATGATTGTGTTAATGTATTTTTGTGTTAGTGTGGCGTAGTGTTTTTAATGTGTGACGAGTTCTACAGTGTGAACGAGCAAAGAAGTACCTGATGATGAAGCTACGGCTTCGAAACATGTACTACTGTAACAAAGAAATTCATTTGAAGTCACAGGACGTGGTAAAACCTATTGGATACAAACGAACCTGACGGAATCTTCTTCGAAGCAAACGCACCTGAATGAAGTTACATTTCTGATGACTCCGACCAAATTAAGTAATTTAAGCGTTCATTTAGTTCACTACTGTGTTAGTATTTTAATCACCTCAATAACTAAAATTATATTTGCCTTTTCATTATTGTATATTTAACTATCATTTTGTTAGTATATTCACTTATGTAATAAAACCATATTTAAACTAAAATTGAATAGTGGATTTATCACAACGTAACAAAATATAACATGTATTTTAAGAATATCAGTCGAAATTAATTTTTCGCGTTCAAACCAGGGCTCTATAACGAGGGCTAAACCGTTTCTTTGATCTCGGCACTGTGCCGCCAGTTTCACTCTGATGTCACTGTGCTGATAACTGCGAGACTAGAGCAGCGGGCACCTTGTGCGCGCTGTCGTTTACTCGTTGTTGTAACTCGACGGAAAAGCTTCAGTAAAATAAAACTTACACATTCTTAATCTACATAAAGTACGGATTCCAACAGTATAAAAAACTTATATTTTAACAGGTATTTCGAATTTTAATAATTGAAAATATTTGAGAATTATCACTGACTGACATGGAAAAGTTACTAAGCGAGGAAATTTTTTATTTTTGGGTTATAAACAAACTTCTAGCGGGAAAGTTGTAGCCAATGAGTTAACCTAAACTTTTCAATTCACCGATTTGTGATAAAATGATTACATAATTATGAAATTGTTTTTAAATGAGCGCGAGGAGGTTCCGCGCCGCCACTCCCGTTGTACAGTTGTTTGATACGGGAATATTTACATCCTTGTCTATTACGTTTATGTGCTTATTGTTATTTTAAGGTAAAATAATAAATCACTTGTCCCCAGGTAATTATGCCAGCTAGAAAAAAAGTAAGCATTTTATTTTAACATAAACTAATTATAATTTATAATTAAAATTTGATATATTATTGAAGTGGGCACAAAAAGTTAAGTTGGAGGTTAACGTTTAAAAAAATATCATTATTACGTACATCCAAAGAAATAAAATTAGAGATCAATGATGGAAAAATAAAATCGTAATTACGTAAAAAATTTGTTTTATATTTTATTAAAAGAATTACTTTATAACAAAAAATTATGCTATCTTTTATTTAATTTGTTCATTGTTGTCTAATTTGGAGTGTACTTAAATGTTTCTTTGACTGAAGCCACTTTATAAGTTTTTTATCCTCGCTCCTTTTTGAAACTATATCTTTATTTATGTCTAATTCTTATAAATGTTCGCACTTGTGCGTAAACGTGTATTGCTTGTAGACATACATTTGGATACTTTTCAACCAGTCTTGTCTTTAATGTTTTAATGATATTTTTTTTAAAGAATTTCCTTCTCCGTGGATAGCTTTGAACTCGATTTCAAAATCACCAGTTTAAATATTCCAGTATAAAACAACTGTAAAGTTAAAAAGTGGCTTCCGTTAAAGATACATTTAAGTACTCCGCAAATTAGACAACAATGAACAAATTAAATAAAAGACAGCATATTTCTTTATTATTAGGTAGTTCTATTAAATAAATATAAAACTCATTTTTTTACGTAATTACGATTTTCTTGTTCCATCATTGATCTCTAATTTTATTTCTTTGAATGTACGTAATAATGATATTATTTTTTAAACGTTAACCTCCAACTTAACTTTTTGTGTCCACTTCAATAGTATCAAATTTTAATTATAAATTATAATTACCTTATGTTAAAATAATTCGATTACGCAGTTGGTTCGCTGACGTGAGTTAAGCAAATTTCAAAAATTAAGTTTATATGCCTATGTTTTAGGGTTTCAACCAACAATTTGGGAAATAGGTCTACTCAAGAAGGCGTTGAACAGCTGTCTGTGTGTATGCAAAAAGAGTTTGCACCAATTGGCTTCTAGCCGGGTACTTTTATGGTATTTAACTTTTTGGTCGATTTTTGGGGAACCAAGCGAGCTATAAGGTCGCGTAAAAAAACAAAATGTGCAGAATAACATCCTACATTTGTATTTTTAGAAAAAAAACTCTAAAAAATTTCATTCTCGTAGTAAAAATCTAAAAAATAGTTTCTTCCGGTCAAAAAAGGTACTTCTGGTTGTTGGATTTTTTGGCTAACGAACTAGTCCGAGCGACTTAGACAACCAACACGTATATCAAATTTGGACCAAATCGGACTTAAAATGCGGCCACTAGAGTGCGAACACATATATACTACAACGGATATTAGCCGTTGTGAGGCGGGAAAAATCGGTTTTTATATTAAATTATAGAATTCGATGTTTTCAAGGCCGGACTTCGGTGAGTGTCAATTGTTAGTCAAAAATACAAGTTAAATCAGATCAAGGCTTATCTCCCAAGATGAACCTTGATCTAGGACACGTCAAGAAAGGAAATCTGACTTAGCCTGAAAGTAGCTGAGTTTTAGGGGAATAAAGGAATCCAGGAATTTTATGCATTTGTGATTTTCATGGTTTAATACGTAGCGTTAAACGCGTGAGTTACGGCCGTGTGAATTTCAAATCGTAAAAGGTAACACTACCAAAATAAACAGGGGTTAAAGTTAAGAGAAAAGTTCAATTTAACTCGAAACTGAAAAAGTCAAACATTTTTGGAATCTACATAAGTAGACGAAAATAAAAGGTTAAATAAGAAAAAGTCAAATTATTGAAAATAAAAAAGTTAGCTCAAGTGTCAAATTTTACACACCCTAAAAAGGGAGAAATAATTAAAATCAAAGGTTTCCACTCACAAGAGTTATTAGAGAATGAATAGTTCTGTGTAAAAAAGGGAACAAAAAGTAAAATTAAATTAAGATAAAAGGGTGAGAGTTTTCACGCCTTTTAAAGTAATAAAAGTTGAAATTTTGAATTTTTAATAATAATAAAGTAAAGAGATTTAGGGTTAGACTAACATTGTATTGTTAGGAAACCAGTAACTTAAACATTTTTCGCGTAGTAAATAAAAAACCCCAAAGAACTTTTTTGCGATTGTAGGCTAAGTCCCAGAAGAGAAAAAAAGGTAAAAGTGGTGAAAAGTGGTAGAACTGTACAGGTGTTAAAGACAATCAGCGTAAACAAACAAAAAAGACATTGAACGCGAAAGACAGTCGCGGAAGTCGCGGAAAAGCGTAGACGTGCCGCGCACGCGTAAAAATCACAGTACAGACACGATTCAAAAACGTACGGATAGCCAAAAACAATCTGGAAAATGTGCAAAAAGAAAATTAAGGAAAACTAAAAAGGAGAAAAAGATACAGCGAGAAATCAAAAACAAGTAAGATTCAATGGTCAAAGTGCAAGGGATGATGCCGCGGTTACAGAAAGGGGCGTCAACTAACAACCAGATTAACCAGGGAAATTGGTGTTTTCCAGGAAAATGGAAGGAAAAGAAAAGAAGAAAATTATATAAATTTAACCAGTGCGAATTTAGACATATTTCTAGACCAAAAAAGTTTATAGAAAAGGAAAATTAGCTTACTGAAAAATTGATGGAAAGGGCTTGTAAGAAATGACGTCACGAAGTGTATAAAGGCTTGGACGCGGAAAATCGGAAGGACTCTCGGAAAGAAACTCTCGCAATCACGCACTCAGTCACTCACTCACTCACTCAAGACTCAAATTGTTACGAATGTAGACTTCACGTCACTTTGCAGCAAGTATTATTCTACCAGTTCGTATACTACGTGTTATGCTAAAAAACCTTAGTATTACGAGCACTACTATATTTTTTCTTCGTTAAACTTAAGTAACTTTCAAATATAAACTACAAGTCAGAAGTAGTTCTTCAGGAGTAACTCTACGGCTATCCAAATGAGTTAACACAAAAATAACTCTATTTGGCGATACTGAGACGACATACGCAATCCTTCAGGACATGATCTTCTAAACGGAACTTCACTTCTCACGAACCAAGGAAGAAATAGGATCAACTGTAACTCTACTAGATTCTACCAGATCTGCTCTTCAAGTACATCTGTAGCCATCATATCAACTCAACAACTTTAAATCAGAAAATTCAGGATACCAGACACAGCATCCTAGCAGCTCCAGCATCAGCTGATCAACATAGCGGCATCCATCACGGAAATCCGGAGGTGAAAAACGCTGAATTAAGGTCTGTGTAAACGAGAATACGTTGTCCCCCATTTTAATTAATTGCCTGAGTAAATTCAATAAAAATATTTAAAGTACTGGTTGAGATAGGTTAGTTTCAAATTAAATTCAAATCATAAAATTAAATAAATGTAAATTCGATATTCCCTAAATTTAAATAATAAATGTAAATAAATTAAATTCAAATAAATTAAAATTAAATTGTCTGCCAAGCCTATTAGAAATTAGAATTATAGGTTTAACATTAATATTGTATAGAAATTGTATGTACAAGCAGATGGTGAGAAAAGCGAGTTGTTTATGTTTAATTTTGAAAAAGTTTTGAGTTTGATTTTTGAATAAATTAATTATTAATTTTTATACTGAAATACTGAGAATAATCAATTACCTGTTTTATGGTTATCCGTTCATGATATTTTCCTTTATTAGAAATAGTCTAATAAATGTGTTTAGCTGTAGAAATAATCAAAGCACAAATAAGATAAGTTATAAGGGCTGTTCCACTGTTCTCATTTCCCTGAGATCACAAATAATCAAGAGTTCTCGTAGATTAAATTCAGAGCTAGTAAACTTATTCATTTCTGGAAGCTATTTTAAAGTGTTAGAGTCAGTCGAAATACTTATAATAGAGGAGTAAATGATATTATTACTATAGTATATATGGGTTATTATAAGTGAAAATCATGGTTCTTACTTTATTTTTTTATATATACGTCACAATAAAAAGTGAATGTAAAAGTTTAAATCTCTATCATTGTTAAATCCGTTCAAAACCCCATCATTATTGCGTCTACTGTATATAATTAACCAAACTCATGTACTATTGCTTCTATGCAGGTATATCACTAACCAAAACCAGCTACAGTGGCGTCCTGCGACGTTGCCGTTTATTTATACCTGATTCTACCCTAACCATATCCTTTCGGCAGTCCTTGGTAACCAATTTCCTTTATGATGTACAGAAGTAAACTTCGTAGTTTGGGTCTATTTCGAAAATGACATCATACATATTTTTCAACAGTAAACTTTAGCTCTTTATTCACGTTTGACGAAGCCTGCTTATAGCGTCAAACTTCGTGGTGTGGTTCGATTTTATTTAGCAAAGGTACTATAGAAGTACATAAATTATTATTTAGTGTTTCAATCAGTAATCCTTAAATAGCACGCAATTCATGTTTAACGAAGTTTGCGTATAGCGGCAGAATGGTAGCCTATGGTTAGGATTTATTTTGAAAAGAGGCTAGGCCCTAAATACACGATTTGTTATTTAATGTTTATAAATTTAATCATAGCATTACTTTATATTTTTATTTTTTATTTTAAAGTTCTTGCTTACAGCGGCATATTCCGATGTATGGATCGTACTTAATTTACAAAGCGAATTCGCCTTATGTAGAAAGCTTTTTATGTATTGTTTCATTGATATAATATGTAAACCCTTTATAATGTCATTCAGAATGTTGTGTTAAAGGCATCCAATTAAAACTATTTAATGGAATATAAATAAATATTCTATACTTTTCTGTCTTTATATGTTATTTTTGAAGTGTAAACTTCTTTAGGCGCGTTGGGCACTTTTTGCATAGAAAAGAATGATTGAACTCACGTTGCCGTCGTCGTCACCGTCAACGCACGGACGCACTTTGTTTAAGGCTCCATCGCATCTCCGAAATTATTTAAAGCTGTGATATGGCTTTTATACAATGCTCGTCAATTACTACAAACAATTAACACATTTTTCGTAAAGAATTGTAATTCGACAATGCCTGAACAATAGGCGAATCGCGCGTCATCACTTAAACGGTGTCCAAAGAAAAGACTGCGAGCAGTAAACGCAAAACTAAGGTTCAGTATTTATAAATATGTAAAGCTCTATCTATCGGAGCTCCACAATTATTTAAGGCTCCGTCTCATATCCACAATTATTTAAGACTCGATCGCATCTACGCAAATATTGAAGAGTACGTCGCATCTCCGCAATTATTTAAGACACAGTCGCATATCCGCAATTATTTAAGTTTCCGTCGATCCTCCGCAATTGTTTAAGGCTCCATCGCATCTCCGCAATTATTTAAGACTCTATCTTATCTCCACACTTAGTTAAGGCTCCGTCGCATCTCCGCAAATATTTAAGGCTATATTACATCATTAATACATAGATTTAAAAAAAAAACTTCTTCATAACCTGAAAATAAAGTTAACCATATGAAGCTAAAAAGTTTTCACTTCTGACGGCAGTCCCACGTCTATCTGTTATTTTTTATTGGCAGTATTTTGTTGACAAAATTTACTTTTTGTAGAATTTGTTGTCAATGAAATGTTAGGCATTAACTTTAGGTAGATATGCACGGCAATATATGAACCTGAATTATTAATTTACTAGATAACACAGAATTTGTTCTTATAATATAGTGTTAACAATTTACAAATATGCGCGTTAAATGAAAAAGTTGACTTCTGTGGACCACAGAATAACAGGTAAGCAAGACTTCTTAGAACCCTTGACAGCAGACCGTCATAAATCTTTAAAGGCAAACAATTCTTTCTAAATATACCCTCCACTTTAGTTTAACAACACCCTCTACCACATTCACTAAACAATTAACAATAAAAAAAGATAAGTTGTAATAATGAATGAATTATAAATTCATTTGGCGCATTATGCTTAAATTTCACAACCGAGTTTTTCCGTATATTATATCCAGTAACACAGCGTAATTTGCACATACTTACGGGTTTGATATTTATCTATAGAATATAATACATAGTCTATTTATTTTCAAACAGTTCAAGTTTGCCAAACGATGCGGCAAGTAAAACTAGATGAATTATTACAATAGTTGACAATATCGACCACAAGTTTAGTGTATGTCATCAAAAGAAAAAACAATATCTTCATCACTGTGCAAACGTAACCCTTATAAAGTCACGGCATTACTATCGATGACGCGGTAAGTCAAGTTTTGCAAGTACTGTATCTCAAATTATATTACAACCTAAGATACCGTTTATTTTTGCTTAAATTTCAGGGCGAAAGTTTATATTAGAACACCTAGCCATATTGCGGCAGAAGTAGTGACGTATTCGCAAGAAAATTCCTACGTAATTGTAATTTTCAATTCTATTTCTAAAGGTCAAAAAATGTAACTTACAGAATTAAATGTAATTAATTATGAATAGAAAATAAAACACTTTAAACTTAAACTCGAATCACATCTTCTTAACTCAGACGTATCTTTTTAATTAAATCGGACTGCGAACGTTAATAAACACGATTACCGGACTCTCCTATTTCTACAACTTAGCATTACGTAATAAAATGCATGTATAACATAAAGGTGCTTACAAAATTGCACGCTGCGCTGCACGCGCGCCACTCTTGTGCATTGAATTTGTCATATTTGTACGAGGCGCGAGGTACGCTCGCAGTGAACCATCTGCTGACGGGTTTATCAATGAACACTTTGAATATTCGCCGTTCATATTTGAACGGTAGAGTGAAATCTTGGTTGTTTTTAGAGCGCATGAGATTATTGTTTTTCAAAATATTAATTTTCCAGTGATTAAATATAGATTTTTCTGAAACGAATTTAATAAAATAAATAGATTCCAACAACAACCAAATTATTCTTTTGGATCCTCTGCATAAGGATTTTTTTTTTTTAATATGAAAGCAGATGCTGGCGAGAAATATCCGCCGAGATGGATATATCTGCGGACCAGTGTACAAATAAAATAATATCTTTGCTGTCTTCTTACCAACGGGAGAAGAGCAAGTTGAAAAAGCAGCCATCCACAACAGGAAAACGAAAGTTATGAATCAAATAAGATAATATGTAAATCTCTTTTAATTGTAATAATTACTAAATTTGTTAACCCTGGTAGTGGCAAAACTGGCCTTGTCAATTCACGCGGATTATTTTGCGTTTTGCAAGCATTTTTTTCAAAAATTCACTAAATGTATTAATTAGTAAATTTATCCCAATCCAAAAAAAGTGTTCAGTAGCTTTTTTTATGGAAAAAGGTCCAAAGAGTTCATATATGCAACTAGCAAATTTATTGATGTACAATTTTAAAAGTTATTAGCAGCTCAGGAAGCAAAAAATTTCCAGTATTGGAACAAAATCCCACTTTAGGCCAACATAAAACGAAGTAATTTTTGTTTGTTTTAAATATTCAAAAGTTTTGATAATTTATTTTTAAACAGAGTGTATACAAATATATGCCAATTTTAAACAAAATCTGAAAACACCAGTTTATAATTATGTTCCTAATACAAGACAGCTAAACAATTTGTCTATTTGTGAAATATTATTCACAAATTAACGTTTACAACTTCACTGCAAAATGTAGGCTATACTCAATGTTCGTGGGTTATCTATGGTTCGCCGGAGGTTTGTTGAAATCAACAATACCAACGAAACAATGAAGAGCAATTTAACTTACCCTCCTTAACAGGAACACACAATTTTCACTTTATAAAATTATATAATACATAAATAATTAATGTTTACCGTACTTTACATCAAACTACAAACTACAAAAATTCGATATATACATCAATGTTCACGATTCGATACATTGAATCAATCAGAAGCGTATAATAATGCTTCAAATGTATTCGTTGCATGGATATATTTTGAATAGATGAAAATTTAAAAAGCCTGAAGTTCTAACTTACAGTAGGCCTATCTAGTCTCAGTATGTTTCCACTTTGTATAAGTTGGTAACATCAATTAAATTGGTTTGTATAACAGAAATGCAAGCATACAAAAATAGCCTGAAGTTTAAACATGTATAGTTTAGTCTTTAGTCACAGTATGTTTAACAGCACTCAATAGTACAAAATATTGTCGTTTGCAAACATATCAGGTGGGTAAACAGTAAGTAAATTTTCGCAAACTCAGCACAAGAAAACATTAATTGATATCAAACATTCAAAAACAACGTAATCTTAACCGGAGTGATACCATTTCTTCATGATGCCTAAAATGGAACCAAATCTGAGAAAATGCACTGATATTTATATTTTTTAGGCTTATCTGTATTTTTTTAGGAGTGTTTTGATGAAATGGTTCCAGTTTAAGTAAATGCATCCCTCTTCTAAAAGTTGCCTAATTGAATTACTATTAGGCCTACTTATTTCTTAATTAAATAGAATGTAAAATATCTGAAAGTAAGAATTTTCTGAAATCGTAGTAAGGAATTTTTTGAAAATGTATAAATAAATATTTGTTTGGCATACAATATAATGTTTGTGCTCCAAAAAAAATTAATGATTGAAATTAAATTCTAACCAACAAAATGTTGTTAATAATATATGAAATACTAAACAAATATATATTTTCTTGTATTAAAGACGGAACACATTTTCAAAAATTCTTTGGTACCAATTTAGTTCATTTCTAGTATTTTCTATGCCTGCATGTATGCGTGGTAAGTGGGAAGTAAGTTTAATCTACTGTATTTTATAGTGTCGTTTCTCTAATATTTGCATTATTAACTTGCGTTGGGAATATAGATAAATTTTACGTAAAACTATGGTAGGCCTAAAGTCTTTTCTTTCTTTGTTTTTAGCTTGCCTAATTCAGTTAAGCTATAGGAAGTATTTTAATTTACGTAAATCTTTTTTATTGTTATCAGTTAGTCTTATTCTGCTTGGAGTCGTTGGTTAGGGACTTATACCATATAAAATAAAAAATCATATAATTTAATAATGTCCTTTTTTAATTAATACTATGCTAAATGTAAATTAATCTGATATAACTTCATAATAATAAAAGCACATTTAAAAACAGCTTGTAGAAGTTTTACCATTTTTACAACAATTATTATTCGTCTCAATAATAATTAAAATAATCTTAATTTGTTTAAACTGAAATGGTCTCTACATTATCCCATCCCTACATGAATATTGGTATTTCATCAGTATTTGAAGAGAAATCGATCTGTATACCATAGGAGGCCTTTTCAGAAAGGGAACAATTTTGCATTGTTGCAGATTTCAATGCATGGTAATACAAATACCCAAGGGTAAGTTATTTAGGATTAAATAAGCCTTTATAAACAGAGCACTGACCTATATTAGGTACAATTTTTATTTCAACCTTTTATAAAATTGCTTTTGTTGCAGTAAATTTCTATTAATGATCATTTGTTGCTACTAATAAGTTTTCTCAATTAGATGTTAACAAAAAGTTAATCTGATAAATATTACAATTATATTGTTCATACTATCATAAGACAATGCAACAATACCATATGAAGACCCTACAGCAGAGATGTCAACTTTTCTACTTTCCCTTAAACCTTTTGTTCAAGCAGTGATGTTAGAACGCCCGACTAAGTCAACTATACGAATTATATATGAATTAATATAATGTTACTTTTTTAATATTAATATTGTAACCAATAAACATTTTTTTAAACCAATCGGTCGAGTTGAACAACATTAGTTGAGTAAGCGCAGTCGTAAAGACACTTCACTCAATAAATATGAGTAATTTTTCTAGTATTTTCCATTAGTGGAGTGAACCTTGCTTAATAAACACATGTTATTAAGTAGAAGTTCAATCATAATAAAAATATATTATTAAGTAACGAAAATGTCAAGAAGATAAATTAAAATTGTGAACGAAAATATTGTTTAAGTGTTTTGTGTTAACCAAGGAATACACTTTTACCTAGATATCTGGACAAAAATCTATATTTACTAACTGATACAATTCAAATTTTCAACAAATGTTCATCAGGCCAATGCAAAGAAGGCATAAAAATTGCATAAAATTCGTTTAGAATTGCAGAAGTTACTGACTTTTACGTGAAAAGTCATAAATCGAAATTTTTTAATTAATTTTAAACATTCATTATGTATTTCAAAATACGTTTGGAAATATAAAATTATAGTATAAAATTATAGAAAAATTAATTGTGAATATGAATCTTTTTTCAGTTTTAAAATCCGTCAAACGGTTCACAAGTTATAAACGACCTACGGAAATCTTTTTACTTTTTTTTAATCTAAATAAATAAAGCGTTCAGAATTGTCCCGTAAACGTCAATAACTTATGCAATTCTAAACGCATCTTTATGAAATTTATGTACGTTCTTTGTATTGATATATTGAACATCTTTTGAAAATTTGAGTCAAAGTGGTTGGTAATCATAGATTTCCGTTAAAAATGATATCGAAGGGCTGAAAACCATGTGCATTATTATAGGAATTCGTTTATATCTTAA
>JAGFPH010001940.1:57783-69566 GCA_018207615.1 Philaenus spumarius
AGTATGATTTTAAAATCAACTGTGGTGTGTAAACCAACTTTAAAGTTTCTTATAAGAATCGTTAAAAAAAGACAACATGAGTGGTTCATCAGCATAGGCAGATAGGCGATAGAACTGCCCACATATAGAAACAGCAGTAAGGACAAAATAATAATTGTAGTTGATTGTGAATAAAGTGTGATAATAAATTGTATTTAACCTGATGTGTAAGTCTACTTCGGGCTGCAAGAAGTATTTTCTATAAATGTTTCTTTTACTGTTAACATCGTAGAAGCGGTAAATTATCGAGTAAAAAGAAACGCAACATAAATTAATTATTGATAATTTTAATGTAAAAGCTAAAATAGTTGTCCAGATTTATTTAGGCTACCATTTGACAATTGAAAATAATACCGATAAAAATAAAGTGTTACACACGCGCGCGTGCGCGCATACACAACTAGATTATGATAATGTATCCTATTTAGGTTAGGTTAGAAAACGACTAACCATGGTCTTCTAGGCTATTTGTTGTGCAACCCATAGAAGTAGGATATTTTAGGTTAGTTAAGAACTTAGGCATAGGTCTCGTCGACGGTTAGTGTCGTCGTCTTAGCATAAGGCTAGGCTGTGTTGAGGTCTTATGCGACTACATCTTAGATGTGTTGTTGAATTGAACGGTCTCTCTTCCGTTCTCATCGCGTTCTCGTAGCGTCGCCTCATCATCTTGGTCGTCGCTGTTTTTGTCGTTGTCGTGGTCAACGTTATATTTGTCGTCGTTTTCGTCGTTGTTGTCGTTGTTGTCGTGGTCGTCGTTAACTTCGTCGTCGTTTTTGTTGTCCTTGTCGTGGTCGTCGTTAACTTCGTCGTCGTTTTCGTTGTTGTTTTTGTCGTTGTCGTGGTCATCGTTAACTTCGTCGTCGTTTTTGTCGTCGTTGTCGTGGTCGTCGTTAACTTCGTCGTCGTTTTGTCATTGTCGTGGTCATCGTTAAATTCGTTGTCGTTTTCGTCGTTGTTGTGGTCGTCGTTAACTTCGTCATCGGTTTTGTCGTCATTGTCGTGGTCGGGGTTAAGTTCGTCGTCGTTTTCGTCGTAGTTTTTGTTGTTGTCGTTTTTGTCGTCATTGTCGTTGTCGTGGTCATTGTCAAAACAGGGTTGAGTAATAAGTAGTGTCCGCTAATTAGGTTAATTAACGTTATGCATCTCCAAGGTATTATTTGTTGTAGTTTGGGTTTGGTTAGTTAATAGCCTAAACCCTATACTAGCTTAAGTATTTTTCCTACGCCTATAAAGTCGTAATCAGGGTTGGACGTGGCGTCCACTTTGGAATCGATATTTGACAATCATAAGATGCAACATTTCCAGACCGATCAGAGTAAGGAATTTTTCAACGCGCACGTACAAAAATTAATGCGAAAACACAAAATAAACCATTACGCGTCTTATTCCGACAAAAAGCGTCCATAGTGGAAAGATTGAGTCGTACTTTGAAAAATCGAATGTCGCGTGAACTTACGGCCCGTGGCAGATACGAGTTGGTCGATCTATTACCGATTATAGAAAAGTCGTACAATAATACCGTGCATAGTACTACGGGTATGAAACCCCGTTAAAGTTTTGAAGAAGCACGAGAACATGCTTTTGGCCAAATTGGCTGGTAAAAAAGCGAGCCTAAATTTAAATTAGACGATAAAGTTAGAATTTCCAATGGATTGATGAAATGTTTACCGTGTACGCTATGGTGCCTACGAAACCACCCACATATGTTTTGCAAGATGTTAAAGGTGAAAATTTAAAAGGCTTACGGGAAGAGTTGCGTAAGTTGACCGTGGGCGATGTTTTTCTCGTGGAAAACGTACTGCTTACGAAAGGTAACAAAGTGCTAGTGAAATGGCAGGAATTCGACAAAACGCACAACTCGTGGATAGATAAGAACAAACTAGTTGCGTGGGACAGGGCACCGTAGTGGTACTTTGCAGAACGTAGAGGCTGATGGTCGTAGAGTCAGAGCTCAAAGCCGATCGTTAAAAGAAGAAATTTGAAATACGCTAACAAACGTCTATTGACCATCAATAAAGACACTGCGATAGCTGCGTCAGTGAGCGAAGCGAGCAGGGGTGGAGTTCCACAGTCTGAATAAGACACTTTCTACCTTAATATTTACCGTTCGACGACTTGGCAACACTAGGGGTTGTTGGAAAATGTCGCACTGCTTACAATGATGTCTGTTAATTTGTTTAAAATCTCTTAGAATTGTTATGGGCTCTGTGCGTATACGAACTTTAATGTGTGCAGTATGAGTTCCAGTTGTCTACACACTTATTAAAAATTACGCGACTGAACATTTTGGCCCTCCTTAAGTAAATATATCAAGAACGAGAAAATAACTGCATAATCATGTACAAAATCAATTAATGTTAGGCTACTTGGAACGCTCAACTGAGGTTCGAAAATTTAGGTAAAGATCTTTCATAAATTGAGAATTATCTCCTGAAATATATACTACTTGGGAGCGGCGTGACAGTGGTCAGCGCGGTCGTCTTCTTTCTTTGTTGAATCCTGTTACGAAAAAATTGAAACAGTCAAAATATGTGTTAATCAAACCCCAACAATTTTGAAACAGTTAAGTTGCACTTGAAAGCACAATTTGGTAATATCACAGTAATATAAAATAAATTCCCTGTAATATATAGAAGTAAGATTATTAAAGGGAAATAAAAAAAACTTTGTATAAAAATCATGAAGTCGCATTCGTACATAACAATATATTTACAAGGTTTTGACGGTAGCGCTTTCTGGTAGAGAATCTTTGAACTATCACCCCGTTTGACGGTAGCGCTTTGTAGTAGAGAATCAGCGAATTCATGTGACAGTTAGACGGATGCAATTCTGCCGACTCGGCATTGTTACACATGCTAACTTTTTGATGATTCGTGTGGAATGTGTAAGTCTACATCTTAAGTTTGGTTATGTAATTACGTATATCATACACAAGGGTGTGGCAGAGCCTAAGGTTAGGTTAGCCAAAGTTTTAGTTCGGCTAAGTGTTGTTCGGATGGACTCGGGAGAGCTTTACGTTCGGGTGAGTAATTATAATAATTGAAGTTGTACCATAACCTCAAAGTACAATCTATGCGGGGTTTGTATGGTATAAACAGTTATATTTCAAGATTACAGCGAAGCCTGAGTTTTAGTTCGGAAAAGATCGGATAGGTCAGGGCCACCAAATTTGTGTAAAGATTTACATGGCATTTGCTAACTATTGGAATGTCTAGTCAGCATCTAGCTGGGGTGTCGATTTTATAACAATGTACAGAAATGATAGTCAGTTAAAGTTCGGAATGCTGGTTCAACAAAATTC
The DNA here is from genome assembly GCA_018207615.1 of Philaenus spumarius. Classification (NCBI taxonomy): domain Eukaryota; kingdom Metazoa; phylum Arthropoda; class Insecta; order Hemiptera; family Aphrophoridae; genus Philaenus; species Philaenus spumarius. The sequence goes on from JAGFPH010001940.1 coordinate 61,124, forward strand.
GTGGAAAAGCGTTAAGTATAATCGTGCAATAAATAATTTAGAACATAAAATCTTTATCGAAAGTTTTGATGTAAATCAAGGGTGCGGCAGAGCCTAAGGTCGTAGAAGTGGTAAAATATCGAGTAAAAAGAAACGCGTTAAAAAACTGTGACATGTTATTAATAAACAATCGATTAAACGATACACAACATAGAGTATTTATTAATAATTTTAATGTAAAAGCTAAAACCGTAATTGTGTTACTAAGCTACCGTGTCTACCGACAAACATATGGAGAAGTTATATTGAAACAAATTTTAACTTTAAATAATACATGCGGATTCAGTTAAGTTTGGTTATGTAATTACGTATATCATACACAAGGGTGCGGCAGAGCCTAAGGTTAGGTTAGCTAACGTTTTATTTTGTTTAAGTGCGGTTTGTAAGAGTTGCGGCAGAGCCTTACGTTCGGAAAATACCGGTAGAAACAGTTTTATCATAAGCATGGGATGCGGCAGAGCCTTAAGTTCGGAAAATACCTTTAAGTTGAGCAAATTTTATATTAATAACCTTATGCGGGGAATCTGTCTACAAACGAAGGCGCTGAATAGCTGCCTCTGTGTACGAAATATATTTTAGAATTCCTTTGCACTTAAGTCTCCGTTTAAAACATTAGCATTTCCGTTTTTTCAAAATTTTGTTGCGAAATTTGGGGGAGGGGTGACCCCGGGGTTGAGGTAGACCGAATACAACTTGTTTTACTTTTTAGAAACATTAAGTTATATTTTGGTCGGTTGTGTAATTACGTATGTCATACGCATGGGTTACGGCGGAGCCTAATGTTAGCTAAAATTTTAGTTTGTCTTGAACTTGGGCTGAGCCTTATGTTTGGGTTAGCTTGGTTTTCCGTACCTTATAACACATTTTATAATAATAATTGGGGGTACAGCGAAGCCTAAGGTCGGTCTAGTTCGGCGTTTTGGTTCGGGTAAGACTTGTAGAAATAGTGTATATCATACGCACGGGTTGCGGCAGCGACTATGGTTAGCCTAAGTGCGACTTGCATGGTTTGCGACAGAGCCAAAGGTTAGCCAAAGTCGTAATTTTTACTAAGTGCCCTTCGGTTGTACTCGAACAGAACCTAACGTTCGGGTTAGCTTGGTTTTCTATACGTTATAACACATTTTATAAAGATAATTCAGGGTACAGCGAAGCCTAAGTTTGGTCAAGTCCGGCGTTTTGGTTCGGGTAAGACCGCAAAGTTTTATTTCGCCTAAGTACAGCTTGAGGGGGTTGCGGCAGAGCCTTACGTTCGGAAAAAGATAGGTTTACGAGTCTTAATTACTTCTAAATCCCCTTCGGTTGGATTCGGGGACGATCGGTAATGTTCGGGTTATATAATGCAATTTATACTATATTACAAGGGTACTATAACATTTAAAGCTTCTAATTTCTTTTAAGTGCCCTTCGGTTGGTTTCGGGGACTATCGGTAGTGTTCGGGTTGTTATAATGCAATTTATACTATATCCCAACGACACTATAACACCTTGTATCTGATACAAGGTTGATGACGCATGTTAAACATATATACTTCACTAGATAGTTACTTCTTATTAGAGTCTTCGTAGTCTAACCGCTAACGTTGTGGACTCGGGATAAGGTAGTACCCGGTTCGACTCTCGGAGATAACCAGACTTTTTTAAATTAAATATTAATTATTACAAAACAAGATGGCTGCCAAAAAAAGATGGCTGCACAAAATTCCCCAAAAATTCAAAATCTTCAAAAATATAAAAATTCCAAAAATGTTCAAAAATCTAAAATCTCCAAGAAAGGTTAGGTTAGGTCCCCCCCAAAAAAAACCCAAAATCCAAAATCCCCAAAAAATGGGCTCATGTTAGGACCCAAAAAAAGTGGTCGTGGCTTAGGTTCAGAACCAAAAAGACAAAAAAAAACAAAAAAGGGGCGTGGTCCAAGGTCAATGACCTTCCCCACTCCATTTTACGCTATAGTATCCCAGACTCTACTGCTTTTCGTTTTTGATGATTTCCTCTTCTTCTTCTTCTTCGTCATTGGTGTATACAGTTTCTAATATAAACCAGATGTTGAATGTGCTGATCGCAAAGAAGAATAAAATGACGAAATAAAATAAGCAGTCGTAAATTCAAACGTTTAAACTCAATATCTGTATGGTTTTCGTCACGTCACGCTACAGATGAAATGAATATAGCGCTTCCTGGTTTTGTAAGTTATATTATATTAGAGTATTAGTGATACCACTAACATGATCAAATCTCGGATTAAACCAATATAACCAACGATTTATATTCATGACAGTTTTCACTTCTGTCGGCAGTCAAACGACTGTTTTTAATTTTTATATTTACTTTAATTTAATATTTAAAATTTAGAATATATTAAAAATGTTAATAAATTTTGCAAAGATCTGAAGATGATGGCATAGTTTCTCAGAAAACAGTTATCTGGGATTCATAACAAGGATTGTTTGGTGAAACTAATCTAAAAAGCGATTTTTTATGAGTTACTAGTAAACCCAGCAATGCTTCACTATTGCTTGATTTTAGTATATAAATATCTACTTAAATTAAAGTAAACTTAAATTACTTAAATACAACTTAGATTAAATTTACAAACAAGATTTAGTGAGTGTATTGAATAATTAACTTTTAAGTGAATTGTGGTTAGGATAAGATTCTTATGATCAGGGCAGGGGATAGAGTTCGTTTTAAACATGTGGGTGTTTTATCTAATGTAATCTTACTTTGATTATTAGCGAATTTCCATAGGAAAAATGAGCTATTGCAGTGGCCCTTATGGTGAGACCCAAGGTCGGGAGTAGCAAATGAGCACCGATCATAGTCCCCAGAACACGTTTTGGGTGTCATTAAAATTCATATATATATATATATATGCTACAACGGACAAAACTCGTTGTAGGTCTTGAGTTTAAATTGAGTTTGAATAATATGGACTTGCCGCGAGTTGAAGCCGAATGTAGGTCACGAGATCAGCATGTACACACGGGTGGTCTGTTATCGGGTAGAATTAAACTTTTGGACCCTGCCTGTCTGAAAAGGAATGGGAACTTATAAAAATTACTTAAAAGATTCCTACGGGAAGCCAAAATCCAAGATTTGAATAAAAAAGTAGAAATCTTCGGGAAATGCGTTACGCTAACCGCGGGTGTATTTACTGCAAGATTAGATATTAAAAAATCACAAAGTTACGTAAGACACGAGCTTTCAAAGAATGAGAAAATTTTCAAAATTCATCTAAATTAAAAAAGAAAAGGTTTTTTAGGCTTTTCTTAAAAAGGCCAAAAATAAAGGTGAAATAAGTTTTAGCGAAATTTTGTCATATAAAAAAGTTAATGGTAATACATAAAGTTTAAAGGATAAAAAAGTAGGTTAAAAATAAAGTTTTTTAAATTCTAACTAAAACAAGTTTTAGTATTGATAAATGTAATTTATAATGTAAAAGAAAAACTAGAAAATTTATGAAAGGAAAAAGGTGATAGAATTTGCACCTTTACAGCTAATTGAAAATTTAAAATCAAACTTTTAACAATCCAAAATAGTAAATAGTATGTAAATGACGTGGTTATGTAAAAATAATCCAGTATTTGAAATATGTTTCGGGAGTAAAGTAAAACCCCAGTTTGTGAAAAATCGTTACAGTCCCTAACCTCACAGCAAGACGACCAGAAGCAGAAATGAGATGAAAATCCGGCTAGTGAATGAAAACCAATGGACAAGAAAAGTAGAAAAAGAAAAACTGAAAGAAGTGGAAATTTAAGACTTTTCCAGGAAAAATCGCCGCGGAAAAACGTGCGCGGGTCGTGTACGCGAACCAAGAGTCGTACGAACGTCACTCGAGTTCGTGTGGAAAGGTAACAACGAGCTGAGGAAAATGATGTCAGTCTCAGGAAAATCGGAAAACCCTGGAGGAGTTACATAGAAAAAGAATTTCCATAGCATAAAACTGCGGGAAGCGAGATAAGAACGCAAGACAGTAGAGGGGCGGTCCGAAGACGAGACGGATGGAAGGAGAACAGGGTTACCAGCTTACGAAAATGGGCGTACTCAAAGAAACAATAGAAACTTAATTAAAACAAAGGCTAAATCCAGTTACAAAATTATGAAAAAATTAAAATAAAATTCAGGATGATAAGTTACGTAGATTAGAAGTTTGAAATTGGCGAAAAAATGGATTTTAAAGCATTATGGAAATACAGTGGTAGAAAGCTTAAGGTGGCAATGAAATAGTGCCGAAAAACCTTATATAAACGATTGCTCGGGGAGACTCGAGATGCCTTATTATTTTTACGATGTAAGTGATACATCAAGGCTGCTGCTTAATATTTTTACGAGGTAGATTGACGCATCGATGCAGATACTTGTTTTTATAAAATACTTTAGCGTGCTAGAAGCTAAGTATTTTCTTCGTTAAACTTTAAAAATTTTATAACAGGTAAGAAGATACGTCATTGCGGTTTTCATCTGGGATGCAGCAATAGACACCGCCTCAACTCTACAAGAACTTCAGTGGCAACTTAGTCTATACAAAGTTGGCCTAACTTGGGATTTTCTGGATAAAAAAACATAGCCTACAGGACAGCTGATACATGGAGTGATTCGTATAGCTTCCAGACAGGACTCCAGGACACCACCAGGCGACCACTAGGACATGCAACTGTAGCTACGAGGGAATAGACGAACCGGGATTGCAGACACGGCATCACCACATCCATCTTTAAGAAGCCATCCATCATACATCCAGACAACCCTACAGGACTCCACCTTCACCCACAAGACAACTCTATCAGCACGCAGAACATCTGTAGCTTATCATCACTGTACAGCGTTCGCGGATTCCACCACAAACGTCGCGACGCCTGGACAAGTGTGAAAAGGTCGGTAGAAGCGTAAAATACGTTAGTCCCTATTAAATTGCCTGAAGTAAATTCAAATAAATTTATTTTAAATACTGGGTTACTTAGGATGTTCGATTAAGAAATATTGGTAATTAATTATAAAAGTAAATTCATTAAATCGTAAATTCAAATTCAAATTTTCATTAAAGTATTAATTAAATTCAATTGAGTAATAAAATATTTAAAAAAACTATAATAAATTAAGAGGTTAGTTCAGCCTTATAGTTTAAAAAAATTATTATTCTTTTTGAGAAGAAAGTTATTATTTGGTTTTGTTTGAAAAATATTAAATACAAGAATTTTGTTTTATGTTTAAAATTAGAAAAAAGGAAGTATTAAAATTTTATTTTGTTTTATAAAAGGTTATTATTTACAAAAACACCTAACATTCAAATATCCCAATAGTTTATGAATTTTAAATTAAGAATTGATAAAGTGGAATTTCATAAAATAATTGCAAGCACAAATAAGCAATTTACAAGGTTAGTTCCAGTGTACTCACTCTTCAGAGGTTTACAAAAAGTAAAATTATTAACTTGTGTTCTAACTGAGCTAAAATCAAAAATAAATTACTGGAAGTATAAAGTAAAGTTTTTTGTCAGAATAGTCAGCGAACTGAATATTCGACACATAGTTATTTCACCTAGGCCAAACAAGTGAGATTGCCTATAAGACTTCCAGTAGGTGGAAATAACTTATTCTCCAACGAAGAATCTTCTAAAAAGAGGATTCGTTGTAGAATTGGCGCCGAAACGTGGGGCCCGAAATATTCTAAAACGAACCATTCAAAAAAAACGGTGTTTCGTTGTAGAATTGGCGCCCTTCGGGGTTGGCCGATTTCACTTGTGGTTAAAAAGATAACCAAAAGTAAAAATCAGTCAAAGAACTAACGTAAAATTATTTGAGCTTAAAACTGTATATGTTAGCTTTAGAATTGTGTTTAATATTAAGCCATACTACTGCTATTTCCCGTGTCTGAAATATTTCCCGGTTTCGTGTCGTATTAAGGTTCAGAGGGGGAGTGAATAAATTAAACAAATAATAATAATTAACCAGTATATTTAATTTGTCGCGGTAAAATCGGAAGCTTGGGGGGCGTAGGCCTAAAAAATAGGTGTAAAATTAATTAAAAATAATTGGGAGTTTTCCGACGCGACAGATAAAAACAAAATTAAACAATTAAAAACAATTAAAATAAATTAAACAAGCAATAAGTTAAAATGGCGGATAAGGCGATGAGAGAGTTCTTCGAACAATATAAAAAGGATAAGGAAGAAAGGGCGAAGAAAGATAAAGAAGAACTGGAGGCCAGGGCGAAGAAGGAAAAGGAAATAGAGGAGGCCAGGGCGAAGAAGGAGAAGGAAGAAGAGGAACGCAGGCGGAAGGAAAAATTAGAAGAACTGGAGGCCAGGCGGAAGGAAAAACTAGAAGAACTGGAGGCCAGGGCGAAAAAGGAAAAGGAAATAGAGGAGGCCAGGCAGAAAGAAAAACAAGAAGAGTGGGAGAGGAAAGAGGAACGAAGACGGCTCAAGGATGAAAAAATCCGGGAAGAAAAGGCGGCAGAAAGGCTACAGCGAGAGAAGGAACAAAAAGAGTTATACAAAGTTATTTCTGGAAAGCTGGGAGACCTGGAAAGAAGCCTGGAGGAAGAAAGCGTGAGGTGTAAGGAACAACACACCAAGGGAGAAGAGAAGATTAGGGAAATTGAAGGCGCTATCCATTTTCTGGAGGAAACCACAACCACCATGAAAAATAACGTAGACAAAGGGTTCCGAACAATGGAAAGTCGGGTGCAGAGCGTTGAAAAGAAGATAGGAAACGTGATAAGCCAGGGAAGTGGGAGTAGGAATTGTAATGCCGCGGTTTGACAGCGAAATAAATAAAATTGAATTTTGGGGAAATAGTAAAGAAAGGCCGAAGCAATTTTTAAGAGAAATAGAAGGGTTAATGGACGAGTTGAATCCTTATTTGGAAGATAGGGAGAAAATAAAATTCATAAGACGCCATCTAAAGGGATACGCACTCGAATGGTTTAATATAACAGATCGCGAATAGATGAAGTATGCCGAGTTTAGGGAGGCATTTTTAGGTAATTACTGGTCGTTCCAAAAGCTAAAAGCGGTCAGGAATTATATAGAAAATAATAGGTATGTAGAAAGGGGAAACGCTAGCAGAACTGAATATTTCTGTATGGTAGTAAACAAAGCGCGAGATTTAGAACCCCCCTACCTGAAAGTTTCCTTGTATTCACGGTGATGCAACATTTCAGCGAGCAAATAAGATTAGCCAGCATAGGTAAGCCTAGCGAAACCATTCAAGACGCGATAGAGTTCTTAAATAATGTAGACATGATAGAGGAAAATCGGCGAAGTAGACCCCAGGACGCTCAGGAAACGCAAAATAGGCATAATTTCACACCTCGGAATAACCCACCAGTCCACAGATCCTATGCTCAAAACCCAAGTAACTCTAATCACCCAAACTCCAATAAACCACGTCCTTCCAACTCAAATCCTAACCAGCAGCCGAAAAACTAAGAAATGAGGTTCTGACAAAGGATAGATTTTTTCGGAATGACAGGGCCGATGAAACAACAAAAAAACAAAAGAATAATATTAAAAAATTACGTACGCGTGTAAACACCGAAAATTTAGGAAATAAAAAAGTTACTCCTTGTAGTAGAATCGAACCTGAAGTAGGCGAAAAAATCGTCGAAAAGGAGCGCGAACGTCAGCCTAAACAGTTAGGTAGTTTAAATGTAAATATTAGGGAAGACTTGCTAGATAATAGAGATGAACCAGTTATAGAGGAAAAACCGTTAGAAGAAATACCCGCGATTCCAGTAGAACTTGGAACGAATGCTAGTTTCATGGAAATTGACACCGGAGCCGAAGTAAGCGTTATCCAGCAAGATTACCTCGAGCAATTGAAGGCGGAAGATATCAAAATCTTAGAATTACCGGTAGCGTGTTTGGAGATAATTGGTGCATTAAAGGGGAAGGTGCAAAAAATTAGCAAGCAAGTCCTAATCGAAGTTAAACTGGTTGACAAAAGCGTAGATTTACAATTTTTGGTAGTAAAAGGTCTAAAATCTAGGATAATTATGGGATGTGACCTTTTATATAGTTTAAAGGCAAAAATAAACATGCAAGAAAAATTTGCAATGTTCAAAATAGGTCAGGAAAATGTTAAAATCCCGTTTATTGATAAAAAAAGTTGCAATAACACGGTTAAAAGGAAAATGTTTTAATATTAATTCCCGATACTATAAAACCAATAAAAAGAGCAATTTAATTAAATCGGAGGTAATTAAATCCGACGAAATCGAGGCAACGAATACTAAACTCAAAACAAATAAAGTAAATATTAATCAAAGTAATATGAACGAGTTAGTAAACAAAGCTGAAATCGTTAATGGACCGGAAGTAGGTGAGACAGGCATTAATGATGTAATGGAAGGGAAGTGCGGCAGGAGTCAAGACAGGAAGCCGGAGACAACAGCTAGGAAA
>JAGFPH010001940.1:89961-110657 GCA_018207615.1 Philaenus spumarius
TTCATTCCAATCCGTTCGGTAGTTTTGAAGAAATCGGTTTTTAATAATTTTGATCCCCCCAAACCCCCCTAAAATTTCGAATTTTTTAAAACCCTTTTTTAGTAAACACTTATGGCCCTAGAGGAAGCTACATACCAAATTTAATTTCAATCCGTTCGGTAGCTTTTGAGAAATCGTGATGAGTGAGTGAGTGGTATTTCGCTTTTATATATATAGATTATTGGCCTATTATTATCAAACTCGTAGTGCGGTTGAAAGAAGGGTAGCTTCACTCACAAGCACGCGTTGAAGACTGGAATAAACTTCTGCAATAACATTGAACCCGTTTTCTAGTTGTAATAAGGCAAGTGACGAAACAAAACATCATCGAATAATTCACAGTAGATGCGCAAGAAGAAAGAAACTCTTCTGCGCATCGGCACAACACTACTGCGCTCTATTGGAAACACGGCGAACTCCTTGCACATCGCTATCGTGATTGATAATGTAAGGTACTGGAAAATCAGTTTTTTTAAATACATTTTGGATGAACACTACTTGTTTATCTCTGCCGAAACATTATTAAAGAAACGTACTTTAAAACTGTATAATTTTCTACAATATCGATAGTCATAGTGAACTTTTATTTCTAATCAAACATCAGTAAAATTTAGCCTTCCTCTTATGAAAAACTTATTTCTTTCTTTTAATAGTAAAAAATTCATTTATAGAAATAATTATTTTTTAAGAGGTTTATAAGCAATGAAATATGTAATTATATGATTTGGCAGTGAAGTTTTACTTTATTTAAGGTGTTATTCATCATATAACGCCGATTTAAACTATGTTCCTATGTTAAAAGCCAACCCCAAGCGGCTGGCTGGCTGGCTGAGTGCAGTGCCCTCTTAAGAGCCATGCATACCACTGGCTAGAAATCACATTTTAGTAACTCTTTATTCCGTTAGCGCTGCCTGTACTCAGGCTGTCCTAGTGTTCAACAACAAGGTGAATCATCACTGCGAATTCTCCTTACCTCCCCTCCATCCATCTCACAGGCACACCAGACTGACCAGACAGATAGTTTTGATATAACACTTCCGCTCATTTCTTTCGGTTTCGGTTTCGGTGGCTTGAGTTCAGAATCTTTATTTTATATTGTAGCATTGTAGCCTACTCTAGTTTCTCTAAATTCTCGCATTCAGTAGTTTGGTGGTTGGTCCGACATAAGAGAAAGTAATGATTTTATAAATCATTATAAGTTTTGTTTATAGGCCTGCACAATATTTCTGAGTTTGAAAAGTGATAATTTATAAAGGCAAATGCACAACATTTCTTTCCAAACCGTTTATTGCAACAACTTTAATTGAGTTTACATAATTAATTTTGAAATATTATTTTTGATTTTAACTTATAAATGATTTTAAATACAAAAGCTTAATTCTAAAATAACTTCTTTTATAATATTTAAAACATAAATAATAAGAGAAGTCTCCTTTCAACAAACGTTCTTGTGCCGTAGACTTCTTACTTATTTAAAATACAGTAGGCCTATTATATTTATTAATTTACCTTGTACCAAACCTCCTAATATAGTTATAATTAAATAAATTTAATAAACATTATATTTACGACAGTAAACATATTCGATTATTACATATTCTGATTAAAACATATTCGTAAAACAATAAAATTCTATCTATTTGGAATAGTAGCTGTCGTACCCGACTTAGTGTTCATTATTAATCAGTACTGTAATCGTATTGTGACATATAAACTGTGGGAAATTTGAATATTATTAAAATCTTATGAAATGGGTTATACAAATGGGTTAGATAGAAAAATAAATTATTGAACAGCTGATTAAAATTTCATGTATAGGTAATCACATCTAACAAATTACCCAAATATATATATTCAAATAAAAAAAATGCGTCTTAAAGAAAAAGAAAACTGGTTATTTGCGGTTTTTAGGAGGAAATGATTCATATAAAATATGAAAATTCAACATGGCGGATTAAAAATGGCTGCCATTTTCTCTAAGAATTCAACTTTGTTATATTCAAAATAATACAATATCGTTAAGACTAGCGTATTAGCCTATAAGCAGTATCGATTAACTTGTCTTAAAAATCAATTTTCTCTAAAGATAATCATCCACTTTGTATGAAATTTAAAATATACATAAACAATGTATGTATAAATATAATATACAAAAATTATACATCTACGATAATTTTAAACTAAATAGGCCATCAAATTTATGAACGCATAATTATCAGTGAATGTGTTTTTATATGATCATTTCCGTCCATACGTACCCTATAGAAGATCTAACTTGGCCATTTTGTAATATATCGAATTAGCAAGTGAAAAGCTTATTTTTAACTTATATACCAAGACTCAAGTTGGTATCTTAAAAATTTGATGGGCTAGAGCCATCAGACTTATCAACGAGCCTCACGATTTTTTGCTTACCGAACGCTGTAGCCCTTTCACGATTCCAGTTCGTCAATTTTTGGAATATCAACATCAAATTTGTTTTTCAAGTTGAATACACTGGTATTATTCTCAGTAAGTATGAACTATTTTCATGTTCTTTTTAAAAACAAGGCGCTTGAAAATAGTCTTCTGTTTTACCAATCTCGTTTTAACTTTAACACTTTTGGATTCAACGAATCAATTTTCGAAATTTTTTAACATATCGATTTAAAAATTGGTACAGAAGTTACAAACACAATTGGTTTTTGCTATACCTATTTAAAAAAACTATATTTAAAAAATTGACTAATCTGCAGCCGATCAACTCAAGCGTGTTGATGCAAAATCTAAAAAGGTACTCATTTATCTTGTTTGAATTTATATTTATAACTTGTAAAAAACTTGTAGGTTTATATTTTGAAAATTTTCTAAACTGGAGGTGTTTAAAATGAATTGGTGGGTCTGGTACTCCTAAAATCGAGAAACCCATTGATAAGTCAGGTGTCTCTAGATCAGGTTATTTTCAAGATAACAATTTCAGACTCAGCATAAATGTTTAAAATATATATTTTAACTTCTATGTCAAGTTTGAATTCGATATATTAAAATTCAGCCAATTTAGAATGAGCCAACGCTACTTAATATATTAATGAGATTTCCCCTTTCTGTGATTTCTGCCGTAGGGCCAATTATTTGTTTTTAGCTGAATTTCTCATTTTAGTGAGTAAAAATAATTTTTTGTATTAAAAATACATTGTTGTTAATACTTTTTAACATAATTTAGTTTTAAAAAATTTTTCAGCAAATAAAATTAGTAAAATGCTTGTTAAAATAGGCGCTTTAAAAAAACCCAGTTTTATTGAATACAAAATAAGGGCGGGAAGGGGGGAGCACAAACACATTTTTTAAACTTTTTTCTTCTCATCGAGACGAACAAATTTTAAAAAATCCGTCAAAATTGGTTAACCTGCACCAAGTTCCCACACATATCCGACTTGTGCACTCCAAAAATTGAAATTTTTTGAAGCCAGGTAAATTTCATTTTCTGAGGGAGACAGTGGGGCGTGGGGAGTACAAGATTTCATTTTCTGACGGAGGTATTAGGGAGTGGAGACTAAACGATCTTCATAACAGGGGTTTCCTCCACCGGCGATATCAGTACTATTTTGTTACTGTAACTTTTTTTTGCTATACAGAGGTCAAGTTTTGTGACTATGCTCTGTTTGTAGGGCATTGTAGATATCATATTTTTTTATGGGTAGATAAAGGTAAATTCGTTGGAGGTTTTTAAACGAATTTTCTTTTTTAAAGGTTTGTTGGTAAGGATATCAGATTTTTTTGTTATGATATGTAAATTGAAGTAGTTATGTACAATGAGGTGCATAAAATTTGTTATGTGTGTCAAATCTTGTTGGGGCCCCAAATGGGAGGGTGCAGGGCTAATTTCAAAATTTGGAGACTACTTGCACTAGGAAACACTATAACGAACTAGTATTTCAAATTTCATCAAAATCGACCGGGTAGTTTTTTTCTATTTTGGAGGCAACAGGAAAATCATTTTTTGTAAAGACATATACATACATACAGACATACATACATGAATACATACAGACATTTTGTAAAAAACATTTTTTTGACTCAGGGGTCCCAAAACGGATATTTCCACAAAAAACTCAACATCGATATTTTTTTGCGATCACTATACTTTCTCTGTACTATAGTATAGTGAGAAAGTAAAAGGGTTTGAATCATTATTATTGTATTTTGTGTAGCGCTAGTCTATACGGTTTGTTATTAAATAGGTCCAGTCCTCTTTCAATGTAGTGACATAGTATGTTTAATTTTTGAGCATACAGTATTACATAATAAAATTAGTAATATTCAGGTAGTTTTTACAAGGAATGTATTTATATATAAAGCTATATGTCATTAAAAACTTGCATTTGACTACAGAGTAAACATACTTTAATTCTGGTCAGGAAGCTTTTGGCAGTCATTACAATAAACTAGGAGCAACATCATATACCCTTATAACCTCTGCACAAGTATTTTATAAACTTTTGCATTAAACTTGTAAGTACTCTAACTAATGATAATAAATGGGATTAATTGTTTAAATCAAATTATTAAGTAAATGATATATAACAAGAATTATAAGAACTGTTAAAAATAAACAGCATAATTTAGGTTCTCTTCAATATAAATCTAACCTACAGACTACTCAATCAATTAATTATTAATTGATTGAAATCATGAAATCAGCTGTTAATTGAAACAATATAAGTAACAGTTGATTATTGTACCAAAACTTAACATCGTCAATGTGCTCTTCTATGTCTTTTATTTAGTCAAATAGTTTTTTTTACTATTTCAGATTTTTGACCATACATTTTAAATATTTGGAGATATGACGAAACTTTAAAGATAAAGTATGTATATGTTTAAAAAGCATTATTTGGTATTTAAGTATAAATAAGTAGTATTTACACTAGATCTGATTGTTAGGTAATAATTTTACATATTGTCATTAATATTTATCAAAAATTCTATATTATTACTGTTAGAAACTTGAAGTTAAGTACTCGAATTAAATTTTGATAGAACTCCATATATCATAAGCAAAGTTTGGTAAAATTGTTAATTCTGAGTAAAACATAAAAATACAAAAATCAATTATGAAAACCGATTACGGCCTCCAACTTAAAACAAAACCATAAAATCAAAACTTTTAAAAAGTTCTTTTAAAAGATATTTATAATAATTTGGTAACTCTCAACTACAGTAAATATTTCTTTAAAATTCACAACCACGTCCATAATATACTTTTTGGGCCATTGGAATTTGAAAACAAATATTTCTCTTAGATTAATTTTAGTTGCAAAATATTGAAGTTTTAGCAGAAACCAAGCTAAACCGATTCTGGTATTAAAATTAGTTTCTATAACGATGGATTGACCATACTTTAAAACATTTTTGTTGAGATATTTGCTATGTTAGTTCTGGTTTAAAAAAAATAAAGAGGAACCCAGAACTAGAATACTAGAACTGAGAAGTCTGGAAAACAAAAACCTAAGTATAAAAGAATGAGAGAAACCACTGTCACAAGGCACCGGCGTACAAAGAATGAATCTTATTTTGTTTAGGTAAGTCAACATAGGTCTAGTTTTATTTTTTCTATTTAGTTTATACATGTGTTAGTTCTTCACTAGACAAAGAGAGTTTATTTATACTCTCAAAATGTCACGTATTACTTCCTATACAAAAATGATTGCAAATGTTGTAACAACAACCAACAACAAAATGTCATAATAAACCGATTAGTTTACTGCCTATACGTAAAGTTCCCAGTTATACTATTTTCATTTAAATGTTTGGTACTCATGGACTACTTAAAAGCTTAAAAATTTTAATTCATTATTTAAATGTGCATGGTATAAACCATATTAAAAATCAAAATAATATTATAGTACACTTGCACATCTATTTCATAACAGAAAAATTATTGTCTAGTTATTGTACATCTAAAATAGTCATTTTAAAATAATCAAGTAGTCTAGCCATAATTAGAACTCCTATTTTCCATATGTTGCAAAGAATAAACCATTTAAAATATAATAATATCAACATATTATATCAATTTGTTTTCTTAAACCCCTAATATTTGAATTTACACAGTTAATATAGCCAGGTAATAAAATGTCAATACAATTATATCTTTAGTTTAATTAGACGAGCTCTGTAGATATCTTAAATACTCCCCCTCAAAATCCGCACTTTGTTGGTGACTTCTCTTAAAGTCATTTATAAAACTCATAATATACTTCAAATGAAATAATCAGAGCAGCCCTATAGCATTTAAATTATAAGTTTAACATATTTTGATGGTGAACACAGTACATCTTTCTAAGGAATCACTCAGTTATGTTACTTATAAACTTATTACACAAATTAAGGCTACGTGGTTTCATAACAACTCCATATTTCATATTGATAACTCCACTACAGTCAGATAGATTTAATGTAAGCTTCATTACGGTATATACATTGTAATTAAAGTCATTAGCACAATTTTGGAATTTTATCATCAAAGTCAAAGTTTTGTGATGTTCAGGGTTTAGAAAATAAAATATAAGTAGAGGGTAATGTCCGTTTTTTGGTAATTAGAATGCCAGAGTTTAGGTTCTTACTTTTAATAGTCGTGGAAGACAAAAACAATGGTGACTATTTAAAAGGAATTTCATTTAAAAACATACACCGCATCTACAGGCCATCCGAGCAGTGCGTACTAGAGCAAACGAATCAGTTTAGCCAAAAACTGAAACCCCACAAATTCTTTTCTAAAGAAACTAAGGAGAGTGTTTTTTCATTTTTCATTTAACTATTGGAAAAGTGACCGAATTCGATATAGATTGAAATTATATATCATAATAAATGTTTGTTAAAATTGTAAGTTTTGAGTAAAACGGCTAATTAGTAGTAAATAAAAATACGCAAACCGTTTACTGTCACCAACTTGAAACGGGAACAAAAAATATTATAATAATAATTATATTTTTAAACGATACTAGTAAACGAGCTATAAAATCAAAAAGTTGCCCATGTTTAAATTAAACATTTTTTCAAAGTTGCATTAACCACCAAAATATGCCTTTTAGAGCTCTAAAATATGAAATAATATATTATGTTTAGATTTTTTCATTTCAAAATAGTGGGGTTTAATTAGTTTGCTCACTAGGGTATTATTATGGTGGCCTGTTACACTTTGAATATGTAGATTGACTTGTTTCTTTTCATTTAAAATGCTACATCAAAGCTTAAAACATTTAATTAACTATAAAAAGTACGGTATAAACCTTAATAAAAATAATAATAATACAATATAGCATTTGCACATTTAATTGTGCAATTTATAGAAAATTAAAATTGTACGTCTAAAATTAATGTTTTAAAAAAACGAGATTTAGTAAAAATAATAAATGTAATGATTCCGAAATTTCCAATAGTAGACCCTACATATTTATAGTTTATCTCTTTTACAACTAATGCACTAAAATGCTTATTCAACCTTAAAATCCACATATAGAGTAAGTATTGCAAATTAATTTAAAACTTTTTGATTTTGTCAAAACAAAATTATTGTTCTTTGGAGAAATTTAACAATGCATGGATACTTTACAAATCCATAATACAAATTTGAATTTATTTATGTTATCAAATTAACCCATAGTTAAAGAGCTTATTATATTTGAAAAAAAATAATATTTTCCCGTTTTGCCTATTTTAATTTACAGCTTTCCTTAAACTATTTATGTTATTTCTCCTCGTGATATTTCAAAAGTCGAATGGAGTATTGTTATGTAACACAGTATTTAAAAATAGTATGCACTTCAAATCACTGACTTATTTAAATCCATTTAAATCAACTTGTTTCTAATTGTTACAACTACAAGATGAAATGTAAACTTAGGTCTGAGTACGTCTAAAATATGTCTAATCAACCATTAAAGAAATTAAGAAATAGTAAAAGATATTTAGAAAAACCCCTCTCTATTTCCTTAAAGATGTAATGCTGGTTGAAATATTGAGAAACAACTAAGTTGTTCAGTTGTTAAAAGTGATAGCCAAATCACATGACTAGCTGCTACCTGCCTTCTCTCCCTTTGTCCCTAACGCACCCAGAACTCCCAGAACGTACCCAATAACTATGTAGTTTAGAGTTTTCTACATATTTGTCAATGGTCAGTTTGTTTCATTTGACCAAATGTTGAAAAACATATGAAGAACAATTTCATCCTAGCTTAGGTAAACATATTATTTCAATTACAACTGGAAATTATTTGCTGTTCAATATGACCAATAGCATCATTGCTTCAATGTTCTCTACTTAAGTTTCCATCGTAACGATTTAAAATGGAAATTGTAAAAAAAACTAAAAAATTAATTAAAAGATTGACATGCTGGCTTGAAAATCGTTGTAGATATTTAAATTTCCAATATTCCGCTTACTATTTTATTTTGTGTGTAATAATTTAGCAAGTGACCGCTCTTTCAGGTACGAAAATGGCGCGGCGGTTTTAACAAAACGATTTACTTTTTTAATCAATGCTAAATCTCGTTTTGAAATTATTCATTAAACATAGTCCATTTTAACACATCAGAAAAGTTTTGAAAACAAATAATTAAATCAATGTATTTACTGATAAATTAAAAATATTAAAAATTTATGTGAACTGATTTCAAATCGTTACTTATTTGGAAATATTAAAACAAACCAAAAAGCAGGACTAATAATGCCTATAAAATACATTTATCTGTACTATAAATGATGTCATCCATCTAATTCATTGATATTCATGAACTTCAATATGTTTACTGCATGACTAAGTTAGGAACACACATTTGGAAATAAAAAATAATTTTAAATATTGAGTCCAATTGAATTGATATAGGCAATACTACTGACAATTTTCATTATACACAATGTCTAAACAGAAATATTTTGTTTTAAAACCAAAATATCTTATCATAAAAATTATTGTGTGGAATCTTATCTAGATTTTTAACCAATGCTGTTGATAAAAAACAAATCAGTATTGAAGCAGTATTCACATGAATTGCTTACAAACGCAATCGTTAAAGTTATTATTTTTGTATTTTGTGTATCACAAGGCTTATACGATCTGTTATTATAAAAATAAGTAGTTTTTCGCTATAGTGCCATAGTGTGTTTAATTTTTGAGCGTACTAAATGATAAAACAAAAATATTTGTGTTTGGAAAATGTTGAACAGTTTTTAGGTAGTTTATACAATGATTACATAGGTATATTTTGTTGGAAATATTTGCATACTGGTTCAAAGGTCATGCATTGTACTAAACTGTGGACAAACAAGTGAATATCTTCTTGTCCGTAGAAGTTTATTGCAACTATTTTAATATGCTATTGAATATTTCTGTGTGTTTCGCAAACAAATAGGATTTGTTTTATGTATTTCAAAAATTTTCTCAATTTTAGAAGTAGCTACTGTTTACATAATTTTCTGCCATTGTTCTTTTACAGTTAATGAATCAAGTTTGAGGACATAACTTTTACAAAAATATGAGATCAATCAAGTTTAATATCTATTAGTATTTCAATTATTTTCACGACTAAGCCATAATCAATTCAAATGTAGCTATAATTAGTCATTCCACAATATATCAGTTTTCGAATTTTCAAATACAAAAAACTATTACAAGAAATGTAATTATTGTACTTCCATCTTCCATTTTACATACATATACAATAACATACAAATGAAACTAAAGATTCCGAAATTTTCTATGATACTTATTTATAATTTTCCTCATTAATCAAAAAGTTTATTTGAACTTTAATTTTACCTATATTTGTTATTCGAGTACTTATTACAAATCTGTTAAATACTTATGAGATGTCGTCAACATAGTTGTTCTTGAAAGGAATATAACAATGCTGACCACTCTACAAATCCATAAGTTTTTAAAAGACAAATAGCTTTTTTTAAACAACTTTATGCTCAAAATTTCTTTAAATTATTTGTAAATTTTAGAATTTACAAACACTTATCATGGGCGGATCCAGCCGGTTTTCAAGGAGGGTGCTGTTTCCTATCCGGGCGGGAAGGGGGGGGGTCAAGAATTTATTTTTTGGAATACAGTGCTTGAAAACGTCTTTTTAGACTATTTCACGATCACCCATTTTGAATAGGAATTAAGGATTACATGCTTTACCCAAAAATAAAGTTTTATTATAACAAATTGTAGAGAATAAACCATAGAATTGAACTGTATACTTGAAAATTTTAAATAGATTTATTCTAAAAACTTATTTTACTAAATTACAACATTACAACAACTAATCAACGTTCTCACCAACGTATAGTACCTATATAGTTCCAGCCAGACAGGAAAAGGTAACGGCTAACGCGCCTAGGGAGTTGAAAATGTACATAGTTCACAGAAATACCAAATACCCGAATAGTTCGGACCACTAAACCAGGTTTTCCTTATAGTAGTAGTTCTGTGAACAGTAGACCTCGCTCGTTGAAATAACAAATGTGGTTTTAAGCTCAGGTTAAAAATAGTGTGCAAGTAAGGAAGTAAGTACACAATGTTTAGCCAGTGAAACATTATTTTGCTATTCCCGCGATTCCAGGATTTCTAGTTCTCGTTTTTTTTTTTCTTTTCTTGACCTTTAACTGCTAAAGATTTTCTTTTAGAGGCATTGTGTTTTATATAGGTTAATAATGCGTAAGATAGCTAAAAATATCGCGTTATAGAAGGACAACATAGAATTAAATATTTACATACTTAAATAACTAAAACTTAACAATGTATTTACAGTTCCATAACTTCCATATCATATTCCAATATTAGAAATAATGAAAACAAACGATGTTAAAATGTCGTGATAGTGATCTCAACCCATGTACCAACACTTCCCACGGTGTCCAACAGTCATTTTTTGTATGTTCTTTATCGCCGAGCGGTTTCATTTGTTTCATCTAATTTTGTAATTCAAGTAAAGCTAAGACATATACTTTTATGAAATTTCCAATGATAATTTACAAGTATACAGTTTAATTCTTTGATTTATTCTCTACACTTTCTTATCCTCTACACTTTCTTATTATTATATGTAATTTTTGGGCAAAATATATATTCCTAAATTACTATTCAAAACAGGCTTAGTTTTGTTAGCAGTCTTGCAGTAGGAACATAAAAACTAATGTTTTCAAAATAAGAAATCTGAAATTGATAAATATTTTTATACAATTCTATTTATAACTAAATTACGAAACGTTTTTACATTTATGAAATAATTACAAAAATTTTTACTACTTTTTATGTAGGCCTAAATTTGAACTTTTTCCTTTCGTTACTGAACATGCTTGTTTCTTAAGCTAAGAACTTTGTTAATTTTACTTCAATAATTTTTTTACAGGAATATATGAATTCTTTGAACCTTTATCTACAAAAAAGCTATGGAACACTTTTGAATTGGTTTAGAATAAACGTATAAAAACATAGTTAAAATACAAAACTTGGACGATTTTGAACAAATTTGAAGTTTACGGCCATTTTGTGAGCTTACCGTTGGAGATACGGGAAAACACCAAGAATACAATTTTGTTGAAAATAAAATTTGCTACGCGCAAAATGTTGTTAGTTTTTAAATTCAACTTACTGTTAAGCCACAAACTGGCTTTGGAAAAAAGCTTACACTGAGAGAAACGGTCCGGCCGCCATTTTTATTTTATTTAAAAATGAAAAATGGAAAAACCTGTATACATACATGGCTCGGCCTAGGAATAAGGAACATTCATGCAAAAAATCATCAAAATCGGTCAAGGCTTTTGGCCGTAATCGTAAGACATACAGACACACAGACGAAATGCCGAACGGTCGAATTAAAACGGAGACCTCGCTTCGCTCGGTCAATTAAACGAAAATATAGAACTTGCACTTCAAATCGATATAAAAATTACTATACGAATTTTGCATATAGTTTTGTAATAGATACATCAATTACAAAATGTGCTTTCTCATTTTTTGAAAACTGTCCAATTGCAAGGGTTTACAGACAAATTCATATCTAAGAAACTATAAGAGTGACGAATGATTAGAAGATAGTGGTAGAAAGTTAAAATCTTGACAAATCCTGTGGTGTCCATATCTTCTTATCAAAACAAGTCTGTCTAACGATTATGTGCCTTTAAAAAGTGACAAGTTTGAGTCATTTCCTTACGCTTTCTAGCGCGGCATCAATATTGAATTAGGCAACTACAATTTTACAACGATGATTACATATGTAAATATACTTTTTAGAAGCAATTTGTAAATATAAAAATTGAAGTTTATACCATTTTTTTCCAATGGTTTTTGTATTATTGAGATTTGATAATATTTAGTGGGTGAAATATTTGATACAAGTTGTGTTGTCTGACACTACTCAATTGAGCAGTCTGCCACTTAGACGGTTTAACAAAAATATAATAACTTAAAGGGAGGGTGCAGCTCCCACAGAAACCCCCTGGATCCGCCAGTGACACTTATTAAATATGAAAACCATTTAGGATCGCCCATTTCAAATTTAATCAACAAAATAAATTAGTTTTTATATTTAACTTTTTTAAACCTTTAAAATTATGTAACACTTAAAATGTGTTTAAATATCATAACACACATATAAATATCATTATATGCAAATTTTTAAATAAGATATATAATTTTCACAGAACAGAAGTACCCAGTTTGTTGTACTTTTAAAATAAGTAAATTAGTATTTATTATCCTCTTTAAGTTTTCGGATTTTTGTTTCTTTTTTACTAAATCCTAATTCTGATCTACAAACCACTTCATCATTCAATTATTTTTTAAACATTTCCCAGTTAAAAAAAACGTATTTTCCCACAAAAACTATTTAAAAAGCCTTATTAATTTTTGTTTAAACACAATTTAAGTTTGGACACCATACAATAGTAACCATATTAATTTTCTAAGAATATTGTGCAAATAATCATTTACAAATTTAAATAAGAAGAATAAAATACTTTGGTGGATACGCATGGAGTAGAAAATTCCGAAAATCCTCTGTGTTAAGAAATATACTCAGGTTTTAATTACTTTTTAACCATATTTTTGACTTTAACAGTTAACGCCTTGATGTTAATTTAAATTCAGTACCATGTTCATAAGCATGCCCCCCCCCCCCCACTACTAACACTAACACTAGCTTAGTCTGAGAGCAACAAAAATTTGAAAACAGACAAAGCAAAATTTACGAAGACGTGATCGACTATATCCAAACGAAATATCCAAAGTTTGTCCGCACTAGATATTTAATTAGTCTCTACAATTTTATTATTTCGTTCCGAAGTGAAGCCGCTAAGGAATCCTGTGCAGTTACGCAGTAATTTAAATAGGAAAATACAAGACTGTGTCGGATACGCATAGGGAAGAACATTCTAAAAATCGGCTTCCAGTTTAAAATTTGAACTTTGTTAGATTCAAACTTAAAAAAATACAAAAACAGACGAATTAAAAACTAGTGTTGGAGGTCATGCGCATCAATATAGATATGGACTTAAATGTTTACAACTACTTAGTTTGTACATTTTTACTTATTATTTTTTACGAATATTCAATGTAATATTTTTAATAACAAGACTATAACTCGACTAAATGATACAAACTCGACTATGTTAGATTTTAAAATTAGTACGGTTATAAACTAGTTAGCTGTTTGTATATAATTACATTTCGCCATTACCATATTAAGTACTGTGATACAGAGGTCGGAGTTTGGTATAATTTTTCATAACTTTTTTAGAAGATTCCAAATATGTACAGTATTTAAAAATGTCAAATTATTGTTTACTAAAAAAATAACTCGTAGAAACTCAGACACTTCCCTACACAACTGCAGCCCTGACGGAGGCGGCCAGGGTTTATAAGGGTAGACTCAGGTAGTCCCGAGTCCACCGGCCAACCTGAAGTATACAGACTATAAAACGTAACAACATTAGTGAAATAAATGCTGAAGCTTCTTTCTTCATTCTTATATACGGTACCAAATTTGACCGACCTGTTATGGAACTAGAACTAACGGCGACCTTTATTAGTTTTACAAGGGCAATAAAACCTAAAAATAATTATAAGAATTCGCCGAAATTTACTAAAGACGATGCTCTGGAAATGTTTCATCTATTAAATAACATTTAAACATGTTCTATAATTTTACTTGAGATTCTTACTTTTTTATGACACTTATTTTATAGCTTCCCTCTTTCATAAATAACCAAAAGGTTTATTTGAACTCGGATTAGAATATGTTTGTTGTATGAGTATTTATTAAACATATTTTAAACACTTTTTGATTTCATCAAAATAGTTGTTCTTGAAAGGTGTATAACAATGGATTGTCTGTAATAACAATTTGAAAAAATTACGTCTTAAACATTACTTATTTTGCCCCTAAACAATCGATACGATTAGTGCCCATGAATGATAATTTGTAGATTATAATTCCCTACTATAAATATTCTCCAAACTCAACTATGTTAATTACTAGATTAGAAAAATATCTTTTCAAAAGCCTATTCTAATTTACACGTTTTATTAAAGCTATTCTACTTATATGTTATTTTAAAAGTCCCAGCAAATATTTATAAATGTAACACCCAATTTTACACACATAATTAACTCAATTTTTTAAATTCGTTTCAATTTATGTTTTTTAAAGTGTTGAAACTACGAAAAGACATTGTTTATACTTATATCTAAAACAAAATCAATCAATATAAAAATAAAAATTATACAAGATATTATTCAGCCTTATTTTCTTAAAAATTTTATGCTGGCTGGAAAGTTCTCCTTAGAACTTAAGTGCAGCTCAGTGGTTAAAAGAAGGCCTAAAGAAAATATGCATTAATTCAGTAAGCTCCGCTCTGTGTACTTGTAATCAAGTTAACAAAAGATTAATTAACATTTTATTTTATTTTTTTATTGAATTCGAATGTTTTCCTTCATTAAATGTCAGTTGGAGCTTCCTATCAAACACACTAACAGTTCCCTAGAGTGGGGCGGCAACGGAAAAGGCCGCCATCATGGATTAATTACTTAAACTTGTTATTAATTGAATATGTACAATATTTGTTTTAGGAATATCAATAAAATTCTATTTTTAGCATAATTAGACATGCTCTGTAGATAACTATTAAAGTCCCATCAAAATCTGCACTTTGTCGGTGACTGCACTTTAAATTATAATCAGAGCAACCAAACACAATTTAAAGTATATGTTTAACATATTTTTATGGTAAACACAATACATCTGGCTAAGGATTCACTAAGTTAAGTTATTTATAAATTCATTACACAAATTGAGGCTACGTGATTTCACATCGTCAATGGGACTGGGGGGGGGGGTTCTAGGTATTGTAACTAGTAAAATAGTTTTTTTTAACTATTTAAGATTTTTGATCATACATTTCAAATATTTTTTGATATAACCAAAATTTTATTACAAAATTTGTATATAATTTAACAAATTGTCTTATATTTATAAAAAAATCTATATTTTTTACTGTTGGAAACTTGAAGCAAAGTGCCCGAATGAATTTTGTTAAAAAGCAATATATCATAAACAAAGTTTGGTAAAATTGTCAGTTCTGAGTAAAACAAAAATACAAAAACCAAATAGCCTACGAAAACTCTTTACGGCCGCCAACTTAAAACAAAACCAAGAAAATATTAACTTTTAAAAGACCTTTATAATATTATGTAACACCGTACTACAGTAAATATTTCTTCAACAATCATAACCTCGTCCAAAATATACTTTTTGGGCCATTGGGATTAGAAAACGAATACTTCTCTTAGATTCATTTTTGGTGCAAAATATTGAAGTTTCAATAGAAACCAAGCTAAACTGATTCTGGTTTTATAATTAGCCTAGTTTTTAAAAATGGATTGACAGTATTTTTAAACAAAAGTTGTTTAGACATTTGCCATGTTAGTTCTGGGTTCCTCTTTATTTTATTTTTTTTAACCCACTGTATTCCAAGAAATAAAGAGGAACACAGAACTAGAATACTAAAACTGATGTGTCTAGAAAACTAAATATATTAGAATGAGAGAAACCACTGTGACAGGCAACGACTCACAAACAATGACCTTATTTTATTTTTTATAGTAATGCGATATATAATGTGGTGCAATATATCATTATATGACAATTTTAAAATAAAATTTTTACTGAAGTAAGTTAGGCCTACCCAGTTTGTTATACTTTTAAAATTAGTAAATTAGTTCATTATCATCTTTAAGATGATTTATTATTGTTTCTTCTTTACTAAAGCCTAATTCAGGTCTTCAAACCACTTCATAATTGTTAAAAATTTCCCATTTCAAAACAAAAACAATTGATCTAGTGCCCATGAGTCGTTTGTTATTCGCCTAATATAAATATTCCCCAAACTCAACTATGTTAATGGCTAAATTACAAAAAATATCTTTCCTAAAGCCTATTTATAGTTACAGGTTTTCTTAATACTATTCGTTGTTATTTTAAGTCTCTGTGAGTATTTATAAAAACTCGATATTTTAAAATGTAATTTACAACAAATTTACTGCATTCAATAAATTTGTTTAAATTTATATTTTTTAAGTGCAAAAATTACGAGAAGACTTATCTATAGGCCTACTTATATGTTATATCTAAAACTAAATCGAAGAATATCAAAATTAAGCATTAATATAAAATATTATTCAAATCTGCTTTATTTTCTAAAATTATATGATTGCTGAAATGTTGAAAACAGCGGTTCTTCGTATAACTAAATTAGGTCAGTGATTTAAAGTATAGAAAATATGCACTAGCCCCACTCTGTCTCATTGTTGTCGTCAAAGAAGAAATAACAACAACATTGAATTCTAACAAATTTTCTTCACTATAATGCCAATTGAGGCTTCCTATAAGCACACTAAAAGTTCCCCCTCCCCGAAACTTGCCGCCATCTTGTATTTTAAGTCACTTTAAACTTGTTATTATAAGTGAATATATAAACTATTTGTTTTAGTAGTATCAATCGGATCTTTAGGTGAATTCGATATACTCTGAAGAAATATTTAACTGCTCTTTAAAATTATTTATAAAACTCATAATCAATGTCAACTGAAATAATCAGCTTATAGCACTTAAATTATAGAGAAAAGTTATTAACAATCCTCTGTTTAGAAAATATTGAAACAGGAAAAAGTTGTAATCGTACTATTTATCACAAGCAACTCAACTTCAAGCATATAATTCAAAACAAAATAAAAGTTGATGAGTTTATTTAGCATGAAGTGTTTATTTGATAGTAAATATAATACAAATTATGGCTACGTGTTTTCACAACAACCATATTGCTAAATCCACTGCAGTCAACTAGATTTAATTTAATCTTCGTTAAACAGATTGTAATTGAAGTAATCTGCAGTTTGGAATGTACTCGTCAAAGTCCAAGTTTTGTGAGGTTAGGGATGTAGAAAGGTATAAGTCAAGAATACTGTACTTATTTTTGGTAATTAGAAAACCAGTGTTTAGGTTATTACTTTTAATAGTCTTGGAAGATAAATGGTGACTAATTTGAACCATAAATAAAAAAAGTTTATAAAAAAGTTGTTTTGTTTAGATCACCGGAGAAGTCCGTAAAAAGAGCAAACGAATCAGTTTAGACACACAATTTCTTGCCTAGAGAAACCAAGGAAAGTGTTTTTTCATTCTTCATTTAACTTTGGAAAATTGATTAAATTGGTTATTGAATGAAATCATATACTATAATCAATGTTTGTTAAAATTGTGACTTTTGAGTAAAATGGTTAATTAGTAGTAAATAAAAATACGCAAACCGTTTATTGTCACCAACTTGAAACGGGAACAAAAAATATATAATTAAATTTTTAAACGAAATTAGTAAACGAGCTATAAAATGATGATACCTATGTTTGAATTAAAAATGTCTTCAAAGTTGCATCCACTACCAAAATATGCCTTTTAGAGCTCTGAAATATGAAATAATATTTTATGTTTAGATTTATTGTTTAGTTATTTATTGTTTAGATATAGCCAATACTAAGGATAATTTCCATTATACACATTGTCTAAACATTAATATTTTTTATTAAATCCAAAATATCTTAACACAAAAGTTGTATTACTTGTAAAGTTGTATAAGAGTTGCGTAAAATTTTAACTAGCTTTTAAACTATAGCCCGTCTCAACTTAAGTTGAGGCAAGGAGGGTGGGTAATTAGGGTCGGTTTCAACCGTCATAAAACTGACCCTTATTAATGCCGCCTGAGTGAACCTGTAGGACACTAGTATAAAATTGTAATTCAGTATGCCTTAAGTCAAAATGAAAAAACGATATCATATTTCGTTTCATGATATTTTCCAGATAATTTTGATACCAAATTTGATTACATTTGGCCAACTTTGAGCTGTACTAGCATTATAAACTTTCTTAGTTGAATCAGCATTACTAATACGGTTTACAACAATAAAGTCACACAAATGTACTAGAGAAGTTCATATTTAAAAATGTAATAAATAATCATTATTTGACAAAAAATTCGATACTGTATCGTTATTTATCATAATACAAACAATTGTGTCCAATATCATACCTTTATGAAAACAATAAAACAGTTTTTGAAAATTTATTTAGCAATCAACATCCGCATATGGCAGTACTTAAAAATGAAACCAAATTTTAAAATTTATTCCACGAATTGGCAGAAAAAATTACTTATTTTGTAGCATTGCTCTTATGGGAATCAGATTCAATATGTCGGACAGGGAAGTCGGCCGATTAACATGGTTCAAAGACACAATTGTTTGTATTATGGTAAATAACGATAGAGTATCGAGTTTTTTTGGCTCAAATAATGATTATTTATTACGCACTAGGGGAGACCAATGCGTGCTCCGCACGCCAACCCCCAATGGAACCTTCTACAAACATATGTTAAGTTTTATTTATAATAAAGGTGTAGGATTAATAATAACCTCAAAACTAAGATGGTAAATAATGATAAATATTCAAATCAAATTATTTCTTTTATTTGATAACAGCAGTTATAATAATTGTTAAAAGAACCAGCTAGGCTCAGGTCTACACTTTAAAAGCCTAACCTAAAAGCTAGAAATACAAAAATAACTGCTTCAAATTTTGAAATCAGCTGTTAATTGGAGCAAACAGCTATATTATATGTTTTTTTTTTATTCAAATGGTTGCTATGGTAATAAATATAAATACATGTGTTGGTTTATTATTGTAGGCCTAACCTAAGAATTTTCCCTACTAAATTTACAAATATTGAAATAAAAAAAGGTTTTTATCGAAATGAATTATAGTTCATTTTGAGATAGTCTCCGGATCACTGAATTTTATAAATACCTTATATTCCGTCTAGTGATCCACTTTTAGTAATTTCGCACTACCGCGGTTTCAAATGCTCATGCATTCATCATCAGGTGTATCACTCTTACGAGATCGTTAGAACATTAAAACAATTGTTAACACAACACATAACACAACACATACAATAATATAAAATTCGTTGCCGTATTTTTAACCGGTATTTTTGAGTGTTCATGAACCATGTGCCGGTACCGGTTAAAAATACGGCAACGAATTTTATATTATTGTATGTGTTGTGTTATGTGTTGTGTTAACAATTAACGATCTCGTAAGAGTGATACACCTGATGATGAATGCATGAGCATTTAAAACCGCGGTAGTGCGAAATTACTACAAGTGGATCACTAGACGGAATATAAGGTATTTATGAATTATAGCCTATGTTACTCAGGGATAGTGTAGCTTTTTATTAGTAAAACTATTTTTTCAATCGGTTCAGTAATGCCAGAGATTACCCCCTAAATACAAACAAAAAAACAAATTTGTGGTTTAAACTCACCGCCAGCAATCCTTTTTTTGAAGTAATCCTTCTATTTTATAATTATCACGACACGTGTTTCGGACATATTATTCGTCCATCTTGACGAACTGCTGTTTGAATAACATCTAAAAAGTCAAATATAGTTTGCTTTACACCAAACGAAAGATTGAACTTTGGTCTATAAATAGATATAAAAAAGTCTATTGAAATAATTCCAATTATAAAAGATATCTCGAACGCAAAATGTGCGGTTTTATTGGTTGAAATCTGCCCAATTGCAAAGGTTTACAGACAATTCCATATCTTTGGAACTATGCAAGTGACTTTCGATTTAATCGCAGTTTTAGAAGGTTAAAATCTTAACGAATCCAAAGGTATCTCTACATTATTGTCTAAATATCCCGGTCGAGCGCAATTCATTTTTAGAGAAGTGACAAAATAGAGCATAATTGCTTTGTATTTCACCCGCGGCAAAACGTTTTCAGAAAACTAAAATTTTACAACGATGATTACTTATGTAAATATACGTTTCAGAAAGAAATATTAAGTACAAAAATTAAAGTTTGAAACATTACCTTTTGTACCAATCTTACAAAAGAATATTTAAGGGAACGGAAGCAATACTGGGCCACATAGATTGGTACTGTTCAAGACTTACCTTAGAATTTAAATATCACCTAAAGCAGGAATATTTCAGCTTATCTCTTACAATGCACAGGATACCTAGAGGTTAGCTCAATAAAGCATAGAAATATGTATAATTTTAGGT
>JAGFPH010001940.1:110667-132904 GCA_018207615.1 Philaenus spumarius
AAAGAAAAAAAAATATAGGTGGCGCGAATGTCTAAAAAAACGTCACACTTTCCAATGGTGTTTGTCTTTTTGGGATTGGAAGATTTTTAGTGGGTGAAATATTCAATACAATCACGCGTTACAAATGTGTTGTCATGATCGCACGTTTCGTGCGATCTGCCGGTTCCAGGGTTAACTTGAATAATTGATATTATATACAAAAAAATTTTATTGAAAAGTCTAACCTAAAACGTATTGCTTCTTCAACAGTTTAAATGATATTGTATTGTAGTGTGATAGTTTGTGTCGATGCGTTCCATCTCGGCTAACTTTAACTCTATTTTGTCATAAGCAAATGTTATAATCTCCTATTTTGTTCCACACTTGTGTGACAAGTTCTAATTTTTAAAGTTTGATATTGTTTAAAAAGTGTTATAAATGTACATATAAATGAACAAATAGTAAGTTGGCATTCAAACTTTTTTATTTTTTATGAAGCCAGTTATTTGTTTTAATTGAATAAATTATTTTCGACACCTTTATAATTTGGCTTCCGATTCACGTGCCGCCTGCCCTCCCTGGATCCAGCCCTGGTCGCAGGTGCTACTGAAGGTTCAAAGCGTGTAGTCGAATGTTTGTAAATAGGTTCTTACGTATACTTATATAAAATTGAAAGAGTTCTAAGTTAAGGGTCTAGCTGTCGGCCATGTTGGTTGACACTCTATAAGACCAATGTTAAATTAAAATCCATATTTTTTCTTTATTTTTGATCGGATAATTATGAACGATATGTCATTTTAAAGCTATGGCCAATACGCATGCAAATGGCTTTTCCAAAATTAAGAAAAACGTTTTGTTTAATATTTATTAACAATTTAAAAAATTAATTTTTAATAATTTTTTATGTTGTCACTATTAGTTATAGCGAAAAAGTACCAAGCCATTTGCATGAAGAATTTCGTCCCCAAGAGTTTGGTATTTTTTTGAAAACGCTAGTTGAACAATTGCGGGTTTTAAATGGATTTAGGCTGAGCAATGTCCGTGTAACCTACCGCCGCTATAGGATGACTTTAAATATTTTTTTACGATGTAACTATTAATTATAGCGAAAAATTATCAAGCCATTCGGATGAAGAATTTCGTCCCCAAGAGTTTGGTATTTTTTTGAAAACGCTATTTGAACAATTTCGGGTTTTAAATGGATTTAGGATGAGCAATGTCCGCGTAACCTACCGCCGCTACGCTGGAGTCGCAGGTTGCTTTCTGTTTTACTAGAGCCGACCCTTAAATATTTCTTTTAAATCGAAATCACTCTGCAAACCAATCAGTTCCAACCCAGCACTTAGGTTGTAGGCTACTCATTGAAAACAACAACTGATTCTTGACAGACCAAACAACCTGGTTTATGTCAAACTTCATAAATTAGTCCACTTCTCTTGAATACAATTCATGTACTATCTATATATATAAAAGCGAAATACCACTCACTCACTCACTGACTCACTCATCACGATTTCTCAAAAACTACCGAACGGATTGAAATGAAATTTGGTATGTAGCTTCCTCTAGGGCCATAGGTGCTCCTAAGAAAGGGTTTGAAACAATTCGAAATTTTAGTGGGGTTTGGGGGTTCAAAGTTATTAAAAAACGATTTCTTCAAAACTACAGAACGGATTGGAATGAAATTTGGTACGTAGCTTCCTCTAGGGCCATAGGTGCTTACTTAGAAAGGGTTTGAAAAAATTCGAAATTTTAGGGGGGTTTGGGGGATCAAAGTTATGAAATTACGAATTCTTCAAAACTACAGAACGGATTGGAATGAAATTTGGTATGTAGCTTCCTCTATTGCCATAGGTGCTCACTAAGAAAGGGTATAAAAAATTTCGAAATTTTAGGAGGGGTTTGGGGGGATTAAAGTTACTAAAATCATAATTTCAGATCTTTTATTATTATAACATTAGTGCTTTTATTATTAAGATCTATATATATATATATATAGATTTCTCGCGTAATCATTTGTTGGTTTTGCTGTTATTTTTAACCAGGGTAGGTTGATCGTTTTCGATCAACATTTATTGTGGCTCTTTCGTGTTCAAGCATCGGATCAACATTTCAAAACCAACAAATAAGGGACCCAATTACAAAAAACTTATACAATTTCTTATACACCCAACTTAGCGTCGTAACTGAGACCATCAATAGTTGATCTGTTTTATACAAGTTATATACAAAATACCATTAATTCAGATAGTTTTGTAAGTTTTAAACCGGCCAGTCTCACTCGCTCGCTTTCCTAACTGCACCCTGCCATCGGCCCGGCCTGGCCTTGCCTACTTACCCTTCTACCTGCTACCTATTCATAGTTGAGGGAGGGTTGTTTATTGTTTACTGCATTTATTGTTTAAATGGTTTATTGGTTTAATATTTTACTTCTACACAATGATATGCAAATTATAGTAAGTTCTTCATTTCTTTACCGATTTTCGTAAAACTCATTTTCCTATTGTTTTTTGGGATGCTGAACAAGAATCTGACACTTATTTTTACCTAATGTTCAAAATAAAAATAATTACTTTATTACTACGAATTATATATATTTTTTGAAAAGAATAAATCCATTTACACAGTTTTCACGATATCTTCCGAACTTCGGAACTTAAAAAAAATTAATCAGACATGAGCCAGACTTGTCGTTTTAAGAACTTAATACTTTAGTCATTTTATTTTTTTTCAATTTAATTTTAGTGTTTGAAGTCGGAAAACATTTCTGTATAAGCAATTGACAGCATTTGCTTCAGCTGTAAAAGCTTTTCTTATAATGTTTTGGATAATACAGAGGTATTTTATCAACTAAATTGACAATTTCTAAAACTTTCTAAATGTTTCAAATTGGGACAAATTGTTATGTGTGGTACCTCTTTATAATTAGATTTCAATACAAAAAAAAAGCTTTCAAGTTTTGTAAGATTCCTTAAAGATAACTGGTATATAGGCCTATAGACTAACTAAGTCTTTAAAGTTTATCACTTTAATATTATTTTATTATTATTAGAGTTGTTTTATTTTCGAGTTTCAATCAATTAATTTATCCTGTAAAGTTGTCTACCTGTAAAATTGTTGTCCTGTAAAATTTAACAACAATCCATTTAGGCTACAACAAAAAAATAAGGTACACTTTACTTTAAACATTTGTTTTTATGCAAGAATATGTTTAAAAAAGAGGCAGTTGAAAATGTTCAATGTTAAATCTAGAAAACTATACATTTTATAAATCCATCTTTTGTAATTGAGTGCTGAAAAAAAAACTGAATATTCTTTATAAAATTGCTGATCCGGCTTGCGATTCACTTTTAATTATAAATTTTTATTGTGCAAAGAAAAAAAAAAAAAACTTGGTACTTAAAAAAATGTCAATGACGTGAAAAATAAAAGGGATTTTTTTTTTAATATGAAACGCAAAACGGATGCGTATTGTGACTGTGGTTAAAACGAGACTTTGCAAAAAATGTATTATAAAAAATTAACAAAGTAAATGGTTTTAAATTTAACATTGCTCTTACCCCAAGATGACCGCCACTAAAGCAGACCATTAAGTTGTAATATTTTAAGTGCTCGCTGTATCGTCTAAAATGTGTAACCAGTGCCTCAAATACATCAAAAACGTTTTAGAATTTGTATTTTTTTTATATATATTCAGGTATATTGTTTAAAAGTTTTGGACTGACCGACGAATTAATAAAATTTCGCAAAAAATCTTATTTGTCTTTAATACAGGATGTGGTGCACAACGCCGAAGTTTCATTCTATCTGGGTTATGTAC
Source organism: Philaenus spumarius (assembly GCA_018207615.1). Taxonomy (NCBI): domain Eukaryota; kingdom Metazoa; phylum Arthropoda; class Insecta; order Hemiptera; family Aphrophoridae; genus Philaenus; species Philaenus spumarius. The sequence goes on from JAGFPH010001940.1 coordinate 114,467, forward strand.
TAATGTTGTATTTCCACTCCGTATGTAAAACATCTATAGGACCTTTTATACATACTAGATATTGCGTGTTTTTTTTTTATATATCCAGAAGATCCCAGTTACACATTTACTATATTTAAGCCATCATAAATAAAGGAACTAAATTTTAAGAGTGCATCTTCAGTACTAAAACAATCTCTAAACCCAAACTGATTATTGCTAAAACATTTCTTTAATAAAAATTATTATTATGAACTTTATCACTTTGTCAAAAACCTTTGGAAACAAAGATATCAGAGAAATAGGTTTGCACTATTTCCCTGTCACTTTTTTTGAAAATTGGTACAACTAGGGCCTCTTTAAGTCTATCAGGAAACATGCCAGCCACAAAAGTTAGGTTTATTAAAAATTATACTACATCCGTTAATGTGAATGTTGATAGCCTTGAGCAAAGATGCACTTACACCATCAAATTCTGGAGATTTGCCTAACTTTAGCTCACGGATCTTTTTCTCAATTTCATCCGGTGTTACTTTTGTTAAAAATATAAACATTTTCGTTTCGTGGTCCAAAATGACCATTGTACATTGAAAATGTAGAACAATTTGTTATAAATAGTGTCCTAATAACATTTACAGAATTAAAAAAATAAGAATAAAACTCATTAGCAGTAGTATCAGTTCCATTTTCCTTTAGAAAATGTATAGCCTACATTTTCAAGACTCGCGTCTTTGACCCTTGACCTCATTTAGCAACCTTGAATTTCCTTTACAATGTTTAAACATTGTGTTTAAACATATAATAATGTATAGTACTAATATGATTTAGCCTCCTTTATGTCAACCTGTATCTCAACTTTTACATTTTCTAAAAATTTCATTTATTTTTGGGTGATTGGGATGTTTTTAATCGTCTATGTAGCTGGTTGCTTTTATTAATTTCAAAAACATAAGTAGTTCGTAATCCAGGGTTTAATAAAATTTGTTTTATAGACGTCAGGAATTTGTAACATACGCAAGGTTGCAATGTATAAACTTGTGATAACAAAATAATAGGACTAAAATTATTGCGTATAGTGATCTATAATGTCATGTCTAGAATCTCGGATTTAATATTTACTTCAAACATATCGTTTATTCTAACTCACGCATGATCAATACACGTTACTAAATTATTTACTACGTTTCTCGGTTCTTTTAATAAATATCAAATAATCATATTTATTTCTTCTTTTCTTTTCTTTTGAAATATCAAAGCTGTAATTTGGCAAAAGTGTGGTGTAATTATATCTTTGTTTATTGTTGTTTAATAAATCTAGATGAACATCTCCTATTAAAATTTGGTGGCATTTACTAAACAGTTGAATAAAAAAATTTAATTCTTCCATAAATATATCCGAACCGCCACACAAGATACAATCTGTATAGTGAAAATAAATCAATTGTTTTCTTCTGCCACATTAAAACCGCAGCTGCAATACGTCTGCAGTAATAAAATTTACGCAATATGTTTCATAATGTATACAATTTTTAACGTATTTTATACCACCAGCTCTATAGTCGTGATTTTTATTTGAATCTGAAACAAAATTTTGCAATCGATAAAGACTAACCTCATGCTGTTCGATCCATGTCTCAGATAAAACAATACGATGAAGCAGGTTGACAACCAGGTTACAAAATTATAAAAATGTTTCCTAACTTTGTAACATAGTTTCATCCACATACGAAATAAGGTAGATAAAATGTAATTCAAGCTTACATAATAATGTGATAACAAAAGCAATTTTAAAATATGTGAACTATTTCAAAAAGTTATTAAGTAGAATTACTGCATGGACAGTTTAATTCAAATAACTAAATGTGCCGAAATAAATTTCTGGTTTTCTTTTCGTTCTTAAATAATCTTTTTTAAATCTTTGAAATTAAAAGATATATTATATTACAGATATCTTGCAACTGACAGATGCTCAATTTACAATAAGGTGAAACTTGAATTAACTAAAACGTAAAATTGCTTCTAGGAGTCCCTAGAATTGAACAAACACAAAAATATTTTAGCACAGAATAGCACCATAATTTTCGTCAAATCATGTTTTAACAAATGTACTTTATTGATTTACTAAAAATACTAAACCCAATTAGAACTAAATCGTTTACAGTAAAAATTAAAATGTAAACGTTTACGTATGTCCTCAATTTAACCTTCATGATTTCAACTTTAAAAAATCCCAATTATTTTGTAGAATAGGTCTATATAACGAAACAATGTTGTTAGAGTGAACGTACTTTCCGTTAGGGTCGAGGGGCTGCCACAAGGTTAATAAATATTTCTATTGTTAAATTCATTTCTTCAGACATAGAGTATAACTCATCCGAAAAACCGGCGTTGTTAACATTTCTACAATATGGTTTGATAATTTTACATTAGGTTCTTATGTTATGTTTAAAATATACTTGCAAAGGAAATGTAAGAACCTTTGAAGACAATTTCATTTTGATGTAGTAGGTTTGAAAATAATTTGCAAGACTTGGCTTCACGAATGTGATCCTAAGCAATAAATACTTAACACTTAACATAATGTTAAGTATTCATTGTCCTAAGTCCAAAGAAAATAGTTTGAATCTTTCCATTTTAAAGTAAAAAATATATGATGCATTGATTGTAGAAAACGTCTACGTGCAGAAAAAGTTTTTATAGTTAAATTTTTCTTCCAAAACCTACTGCAAAATAGGTTTAACTTCTTACAAGTGTATTGTTCAACAGAACGTAGACCTATTAGTTTTGCCCGTCATATTTTGTTCTTATAATACAATTATTTATTTATTTTATAATTTATTTTGTAGTTATGTTTTTGTTATTGAATTTATGGCCATATCACATTTGAAACGACCTGACACGTCCAATGTTAGTACTCAGTAATGGTCCAATGGTAGTAATTTGGGTTCAGAGAGCACCAAAACAAATCATTTCACTAAAAATATTTTTAGGTTCAGGGAGCACCAAAACAGATAATTCCACTAAAAATTCAAATTCGAAAGTTTAGACGTAAACAATACTTTCTCCATATACTACGTATAGGGGAAAGAAAGTAAAAATCAAAGAGAAATATTTTTTAAATTACATCCCAGTGCCTAGTAAAAAGGCATAGTTTGTTGATGGGGTTATTTTCAAAGAAATTTATACTGTAAACGTAGGTTAAGTGTTACTTAATTTCAAAGGTTTAAAAAAGTTAAAAATAACAACAAATTTATTTTGTTGATCACATTGAAATGGGTGATCCTTAATGATTTTCATATATAATGAATGTTTGTATATTCTAAAACATACAAATAATTTAAAAAAATTTTAAGAATAAAATAGTTTAAAAAAGCTATCTGACTTCTTGAAATACATGAATAAGCTCATTGAACATCAGTTCAGTGTTGGTACAGTAATCATCTTCTTACTATAATATTTCAATTAACATCTGATTTAATACTTTGAATCAATTAATTATGTATATTTTTAATTTATTGGTTATATTTGTGATTACTAGGAATCTATACAATATTTGTTTGTAAATTGTAAGTTTGTTGTCGTGCGAAGTACACTAAAGTTTCCCCTAGTATATTAAAATGATTTTCAAAAGCTTATACGAACAAAAATTAAGGTACGTTTACTCGTTTGTCTACAGTTTAGTGCATTGCATGGCCTTTGAACTAAAATGCAAATTTCAATCGAAATGTATAAACTACCTACAAATTTCTGGTGAACTTTTTAAAATTCATATATTTTTGTTTTATTATAAAGAATGCTCAACAATGACTCCACATCAGAAGAGAAACAAACTTGAATAATAACAGACAGTATAAGTCTAGTGCTACACAAAATGCATTAATAATAACTATCCATTGGTAAGGAATTGATAAAAGTAGTGGTTTAGTTTCGTAATTTGTTTTTTATCAACAGTACTATAGCCCATCTCAACTTAAGTTGAGGCAAGGAGGGTGGGTAATTAGGGTCGGTCTCAACCGTCATAAAACTGACCCTTATTAATGCCGCCTGAGTGAACCTGTAGGACACTCTAGTATAAAATTGCAATTCAGTATGTCTTAAGTCAAAATGAAAAAACGATATCATATTTCGTTTCATGATATTTTCCAGATAATTTTGATACCAAATTTGATTACATTTGGCCAACTTTGAGCTGTACTAGCATTATAAACTTTCTTAGTTGAATTAACATTACTAATATGGTTTACAACAATAAAGCCACAAAAATGTACTAGAGAAATTCATATTTAAATCTATACTAATATTATAAAGAGGTAAAGTTTTTTTTTTTTTTTTTTTTTTTTTTACAATAAGTAATCTAGAGCACCGGATATGCTTAAATGACTAATTTGTGGTTTAAACTCACCGCCAGCAATCCTTTTTTTGAAGTAATCCTTCTATTTTATAATTATCACGACACGTGTTTCGGACATATTATTCGTCCATCGTCTGGTGAATAAAAATAATTAAAACCACACTTAAAACATATACAACACAATACAACATAAATAATACTGTCCCGTGTATGCGCGCACAATCAATACATGTAATATTTTCCCCCTGTCTCTTGGCTGACATTAGCCAGTGCACTGTGTCAGCTGTTATTTAAACTTGCTTAGCTGGCTTATTAGTTCGAAGGTGGGGGTAGCATCAAACAGTTTTTTATCATTTAAAAGTTCATCCGGGTACTCTAGTTCATTTTTATAAATGTGGTATTCTTTATACCAATGAGGAACTGAACATAATAAAACACATTGCCCAGCAAAATGGATACAACCCAAAAACAATAGATACAATACATAGGAAAATGAAACAAAGGAGAAATAGCACTAAATCAAATAGAAACCAGGACAACAAATTTGTAATATTACAACATAATCCCAAATTTAACAACGCAATAGCCAACGTTTTTAGACAACAGTAGATGTTAATCAAGCAGAATTCGTAATACCGCTTGAGTTCGTAAAGCACATCTGTTTCAAAGATCATTTTTTGAATTTCCTTTGTCCGCACGAGGTTTCATTTGTTTCATCTCATTTTGTGATTCAAGTAAAGCTAACTCAAATACTTTTATGAAATAATAATTTACAAGTATACAGTTCAATTCTTTGATTTATTCTCTACACTTTGTTATAATAATATTTCATTTTTGGGTAAAGAAAATATTCCTAAATTGCGTTTCGAACCAGGCCTAGTTTTATTAGCACTCTTGTAGTTGGAACATCAAAACTGGTGTTTTCAAAATAAGAAATTTGAAATTGATAAATGTTTTTATACAGTTCTATTTAGAACTAAATTAAGAAACTTTTTACATTTATGGAAAAAATTACAAAAAATGTTTACTACTTTTTATGTAGACCTAAAGTTAAATTTTTATTTTTCCTAACTGAACATTTTTTGTTTCTTGAGCTAATAACTTTGTAAATTTTACATCTATCTTTTTTTTTTACTGGCATATATAAATTTCTTGAACCTTTCTCTACAAAAAAGCAATGAAACACTTTTGGATTGGGGTTCATTTACTATTTTTGGCGAATTTTTGAAAAAATTGCTTGCACACGCCAAAAAATCAATTTTCGTTAAAGCCGCCGGTTCTTGGAAAATTCTAAAAATTCAAATAACTAATCTTGATTACAAAGCAATTCCGAACAGAAATTAAAAACCTCACCATATCAATAACGAGACAAATGTGAGTAAAACTCGCACAAGTGTTTCATAACATAGATTTTAATTTGGACAAAAAGTAACTATTTTTCCCATATTAAGTTTGCTACAGGATATTAAAAAAATACTAGATAGAAAAAGAGAAACCAAGTAGGCATATTTGGTTTGTTCATGAGATACCAGTAGAGTCAACTATAGAATTATTATCACTCTGTTCATAAACAACAAATACTTTATTATTGTTTATGTTCGCCATACCGACTATTGTTTATTAAGTAAACTTGTTGAACTTACCGTAAAATAGTCCAATTTGAAACGCCCAACGACGGCCGTTTCGCATAGAATATTAATTATTTAAATTAAATTCTAAAAATTCAAATAACTAATCTTGATTACAAAGCAATTCCGAACAGAAATTAAAAACATTATCGTAATATATAGGAAACCCACATACGCAAACCATAACATACATAATAGTTCGAACCACTTCTATACACACAAGATGGCTGCGTACAACAGTTTCATTTACAGACTTCGTACAGTACCAATGGCACACAACGATTTCAAAGAGGAGAATAATATAATTAAGTACATAGCTTCACAAAATGGAAGCCATAGCTCCACGATCCTAACCATTGTGGATAAATTTTTGAAGAAACAAGAGATAAAGGCTGAAAAACCTAGAACAAAGACAGATAATAAATACATTTCAGTGCTATACAACCACAGACTACATAACTCACTGAGCAACGCCTTCGGAAAAATAGGGGACATTACCACGTACAGCACAAGAAATAATCTGTCGCAAATATTTAATAAAAATACTATACCGACAAACAGGAGTGTACCAGATACCATGTGCTGATTGTCCCAAAAAATACATAGGGCAGACTGGACGATCATTTTATAAGAGGTTTAAAGAATATCTTCCTCCAGCAATACAATCAGCACAACCTCCGAAAACCGATTCAAAATTCGCTGATCACAATATGGAAACAACACACAAATATGATGTGATTGAGAAATCTCTTTGCATAAGTGTAACAAAGGGAAGCTTATGAATGCTCTGGAGCAGTATGAGATTTATAAAGCTTTCAAGACAGAGCAAGGAACGCTACTTAACGATAAACTTAATTTTAACTCCAACCCATACATCACAGAAGCAAATACATAAAACTGAAGCATAACACCAACATAGCCGTGAACAGTGAACTAAACACAAGGATATTAAAATATGCGAGCGTGTAATTTGTAATTGTAATCTGTTATTGTCGTCAGATGTCGCTTTTTGTAGCAAGTTGTCGCTTCCAGTGGCTTAAAGCTTGCACGAGCTAGCGACAATCAAGCTAAGACTTAGCCCAGCACAAGTATAAAAAATATCAACAGCCTAGCCATTTCAGCAACTTGTAAAACTAGGAAGTCAGTCCCATGTTAACGTCTGCAAGTCTCTAGTCAATGAGCACACTAAACGCCAGGTCAACTCTTTATGTAACTAGTTACTTTGTTGATTTATTAAGATGAAGTCATTCTTCATTATTTGTAAGTATAAAATCTGTGTTTAATCTTGTATTTTAATATCTTTAAGAAAAACTGTTAATTTACAATTGTTTTAAACTACGAATAATAGTACATATGTTCGCGAACAACTTCCTTTAAATGACAACAGTTAATTTTCATAATACGAGTTAATTTTAAAAAAACTGGTGGAGCAACGTCGACACTGACAACTGCGATGCAATTACAAGCGCAAGTGGAGCCACTGCATAGCCGTAAGTACTCAAGTTCTGGGAGAGGGAAAAGAGAATCGACTACAGATACTGGGAGAAATACAAACCTGCGACATCGCGATTCAAGACACAAACATCACTCCTCATTCATGCCAAACAACCGAGAATCAAACACAATCTGGAACTGGGGCAAGCATCAAAGTTCCCAACCTGTCACAGTTTTCCCATCAGTACCTGTGGGGAAATTGTCGCTTCTGAATCATGAGAACTCCGAGGCTGTTACCCTAAAGCACACCCTAAAGGATGCTTTGGAAACGATTGCGGAGCTATGCAGCAAAGACAACTAACTGATCCATGTATACACTGATGGATCAGCGGTGAAACATACCTCTGGAGCTGGCGTTTACAGCAACCACTTTGAGGGCTGAAGCCCTGTCGGAACTAATGCCAGTAACTTCGATGGTAAAATTGAGGCGGTATATAAGCTGCCGAAAAACTTTATTCCATCTCCGGCAAAAAAGCGCGTGTTGTGTTCTTCGTGGATTCGTAGGCCGCCATAATAGCGATAACTAGTAATACCCCCACCGACTGTATATAAACAATGAACGGACGAAAGGCCATGGCAGGTATGATTGAAGAAGGATGGTGCATTGTGCTACAATGGTTCCCTAGACATTTCGGCATTGAGGGAAATGAACGCGCAACCAACTAGCAAAAAAGGGGTTACCCATAGCCTGATAATCCCATATCCGTATTAACAGCTAGAAGCCTGATTGAGTAAACTATCAACGGAAAAATAAGGGAAAGCCAAAAAACAAAAAAACGAGTACCGGAAAGATATGGGAAGGCCTGGCGCACGCAGGGCTGATACCACATAGCCTACCGAGAGTAGAAGCTGTTGTAAAATTCACACTACTTACGGGCCATGACTTATGTAAAATAGGATTAGCAGCCTCGGAAATTTGCCCTCTGTACAACATTCACAAAATGAACGGCCCACACCTTCAGAACTGCATAGCTCTGCAAGACGTGAAGGGGCGAAGTCAGCATTCTGGGAGGCTAGGCGGAGAATGGCAGAGATACCAAGATCTGGCATTGGATAAAGTAAAGTAAATTACTGTATTTTCAAAATACACGATGAAAGGTTCGTAAAATTACAGATGGCTGTGTGGAACTGCTTCGTTTGTCCTGAATGTAATTAAGGTGTAATACAAAATACCAGAAATAGTTTTATGCAATTATTATACAAACAGTACAAATACAGAACATAAAATAAGATTTAAAGTTTCCCGACTGAGTACATATAAGTCTTTACGTATCTTAAGCAGCAGAGTGCTAGATCGTTCTCATTTTTCACTTCAAATTATAACAAACGACTCCCAAGGAAAAACTCTGTCTAGAGTTGAAATGAAAGTTAATGGTACAATAAACTTACTGCCTCAAATGTTTTTGTGCCATTAGCTGGTAAAGGAACTGTGGAGTGGGATGCAAGTTAACCTAGTTTCACAAAAATGTTACGGTTTTGTTTAAGAAAATAAAATGCGGGAACCAGCCCAGTTGTAAAGTGTCTTTAAACATATTTAATGTTACTTTTATATCAGCCTGCTAAACGGCAGTAGTTGATCACGATTTGTAAATAAAATTTATATTTTTAAAGTTTTGTAAAATGTTACTGTAGAAATTGAATACAAAATATGTTGCACTAAATCTTTGGAGTTTTTAATTATACAATGGCGATAAGAAAATAAATTCTGTACAAAATTTCCTTTCAAAATAAGCATATTGTACTTTAGAATTTCTTTAGGAGTAAATTTTGAATAATGTAGGCTAATCCAAAAGTTTTGGATTATACCTTCTAGGGTTTGGTGCTACAGTAAGATAGTGGATACTTTGTGTTAATGAATGGTTAAGGTTAGTTTTAATATAAAAGTAAAACAACTTATATTCATGATTTCGTACGTAATCTCACAATCACCTATACTACTGCTATAATAAAATATATCGGGTGAAATAACAATTTGTGTTTTATGCTCATTTTATTTGAGTAAAATAACAAACATACTGATTGAACTATTATTTTTGAAAAAAATAACTCCAATAAACTTTATTATTTAGTTGGAGTTATCGCTTCAGCGTTTGATTTCTTGTTACTTCCAGGTTATCGTACAAATATTTGCAGTAATGAACTGAAAACAAAAGAGAACAACATAAAAATGTTATGATACTAGATTGACTTGCTTAACATGCTAAATTCGAGTGTTTTAATTTAACTTATTTTAAATACCATTCTGATGGGTATTCTATAATAGTTAGGTATTCAATCTTTGTTAATGTTTGTGAACCTAGTCAGCTGGCACTAGGCAAATTATTGAACAATGACTATTACTTCGGCTCGCATTAGAATGCCAAAGTATTGAAATCATGCAATAATTTTGTGTGTGTCTGTTCTTCTGTTCTCGTGAGTCGGTAGCGCGTCGGGGTCACGTTTTTGGGTCAAAACTTTGAAAATATCTGGTCAAAATTATGAAAAATCTGTGTGGAGTGATTTTTATACGTTTTTGGATACGGGAAAACCGATTTTGACAGTTAAAAAGTCGTAGTGCTTCGGGGTCACGTTTTTGGGTCAAATTTTTAAAGTACAGTGTGGGGTATCATTTTATATGTTTTGGGTACGGGAAAACGGATTTTGACAGTTAAAAAGTCGTAGCGCATGTAGGGGTTATTTTATATGTTTTTCGGTAAGGGGAAAAAGTTAAAAAATAGTAGCGCGTCGGGATCACGTTTTTGGATCAAAATTTTTAAATTTCAGTGTGGGGTATAGTTTTATATGTTTTTGGGTAAAAATTTTGAAAATATTGGCTCAAAATTATGAAAAATCTGTGTGCAGTAATTTTTATAAGTTTTTGGATACGGGAAAACCGATTTTGACAATTTAAAAAGTCGTAGTGCTTCGGAATTACATTTTTGGGTAAAAATTTTGAAAATATTGGCTCAAAATTATGAAAAATCTGTGTGCAGTAATTTTTATATGTTTTTGGATACGGGAAAACCGATTTTGACAATTAAAAAGTTGTAGTGCTTCGGAATCACGTTTTTGGATTAAAATTTTTAAATTTCAGTGTTGGGTATCGTTTTATATATTTTTGGGTACGGGAAAACGGATTTTGACAGTTGAAAAGTCGTAGCGCATTTGGGGGTTATTTTATATGTTTTTCGGTACGGGCAAAAAGTTAAAAAATCGTGGCGTGTCAGGATCACGTTTTTGGATCAAAATTTCAGTGTGGGGTATCGTTTTGTATGTTTTGGGGTACGGGAAAACTGATTTTGACGGTTAAAACGTCGTAGCGCGTCGGGGCACGTTTTTGGGTCAAAATTTTGAAAATATTGGGTCAAAATTATAAAAAATCTGTGTGGAGTAATTTTTATATGTTTTTTTATACGGGAAACCCGATTTTGACAATTAAAAAGTCGTAGTGCTTCGGAATCACGTTTTTGGATCAAAATTTTGAAATTTCAGTGCGGGGTTTTATATGTTTTTTTTGGGTACGGGAAAACTGATTTTACAGTTAAAAAGTCGTAACGCATAGGGATCACGTTTTTTTGTCAAAATTTTGAAAACGTGTATTCAGTCCAGACGGGCCGAAGTCTCGAAAAGGTGTTCCATCTTTTCACTAGTTTACTTCTTTTGTCTTAATATTGTGCCTTAGTGTAGCTAACAACTAAGTAATAATAATATAGATTGTATAAACACTGTATTACAAATTATGCCTTACCCTCTGGCCTTTTCAAGCTTTCTGGACATTCCTGCAACATTACAAAAAGGTTAAATTTAACATTTCAATAAAGATGAATTTATTTTCAAATTATGTTTTTAAAAATGTTTCGAACAACCAGTGATGCATATTTGTCTTAAAAAGGTATTACGATTGAGAGAGTACACAATTTCAACACGTAAACAATTGTTTTGGTTAGTACTAACAATTGTTTTGGTGGTATATCTGGTATAAATTAAAGGCCCAAACAAACTAACCGTAAAGTTTCTATTTTTTCTAATTGGAAAAACAAACTTCTCTTATAACTTAATTTCTCCAACAATTTATAATCCGCTATCGATATTCCGCCAATAATTAAGGGTCTCTAAACGTAATTAATCATTTAAACCATCGTCATTGTGATATGGTAAACAATTGCTATAGTAAACAAGCCATTACTACAGTAGACATTTAATGATGTACTAATATGAATATATAACCTTGAGCATAATAGCCTACTGTAATGAATGCAGCTGAGAAGTCCTCTGTGTTTCAACCTGCTAATTGTGTTTTATCTGTTACTCCAAGGTAGTAAAATAAAGAACGTAGTTTATGAAATAATAAATTATACAGAGTGTTCCTAAAGTCCCTTTAACCCAATCATTATTTTTGTTACTGAAAATAAGTTAACAAATATATCTTGTATTGCATAACAGGACACATTTTTTGACATATCTGACCCTCTATGATTTTGGGGGCTTAGGGGAACAACGGGGGTTAAAAGTTTTTAATGTAACGGTAGGTCATGTAATACACCATTGTAAAGTTTATTATTATTATTACTTATTCCTAATATTAAAAAACTAATAACCTGCTTTCATGCTATGATAACATCATTTTCCAGATCTTTGATTCTCCATTACTTTGAAACGAAGCAAGATACTAAGCTCTAGTTTGTGCCATTGTGTTTCTCTTTTAAAAAGCTTTTCAATTGTGTATTGCATGACCTACCTTTATATTTGAATTTGTTTACCCCGCTAAACCCTCAAACCCCCCAAAATCATAAAGGTTCAGATATGTCAAAACATTTGTCCTGTTATGCAACACAAGTTATATACAAAGTTTTGATAACTTATTTTCAGAAACAAAGGGACTTTATGAACACTCTGTAAAAACATTTCTTGTTTCGTATTTTTATAATTAGAAATTATTGACTTTTTAAAAGAGTCTGTAAATTATGATTATTATCAAGGTGGCACAATATTTCGAGTAATAAGCATTACTGTATTCCGTGCTTTTCTACTGTAGAGTTAGAAGTCGTTATCTTAGAAAGTTAATACTGTAGTAAAAATAATATTGCACCAAAAATAGAGTATGCCAGTAGGTGATAGTAAAAACTATAAGGTAATAAATATTATACTGCAGTAGGAGATTGGAACAATAAAGTAAGAATTTGAAACGTAATTATTTAACACTTGTGGACCCAGCAATGCTTCGCTATTGCTTGATTTAATTTAAAGGGTAGTTATTCCATTTCATTACATTGACTTAAATAATCGCAAAATGGTTTTTATGCCACTTAAGAATATACAACACAAATTTAGATTTACAGTTTGTAAACCTTTATAGATAATAAAGTAAACCTTTTTTTGCTTTTATCTAATCTAAAAAAACTGATAGTTGTGAAGAATTGTAAAAAACATGATTCTAAATTAGCCCAATTGGTTGAAAATAAACGGGTTTTGGTTCATTGTAGGCCTAACCTAAAATTATATTCAGTTTTTGATCCAACTCAGCTGCTTTGTGTATATTATGTACGAACCAATGTTTGAATTGAATTAAAACATAGTACGCATTTTTAGTTGATTTTTGTTTAAGTTTGTCAATGTAACCTAAAAAATCTAATACTCCTCAAATTTGCTAAGTAATGTTGCTACGGTAATTTATGTAAACAAACATGATGTGTTGCTAAGCTTTTTATACGAACAGCTGTTTTTGTGCACTATGTTCTTGAGTCCGTGCAAAAGAGGCTGTTTAGTTTTTACCAAATTTGAAACTTTTACGGGATACCTTTAAAATTTTGTCTTTGTATAAAAAACCTAATTCGGACTATTACGAACATTTAAAAACAAAAAATAGCCAAATTGGTCCAGCCGTTCTCAATTGATGCGCTTGCAAAGGAACAGCCATTCATTTTTATTATTTAGATTAAAGTATCTCAGTACTCGTAAACTAAGAAAATAAAACATAATATAATTGTAATCGGCGACTAAGAGAGAGAATTAAGTAAGAGACTGAAACATGATAATGAAGTCGGATATTATTATAACAAAGCAAGATAATGAAGTAACAGTAATATATGAAGGTTAAATCCTATTAGTTTAAATGAGCAATTCTTGTATATCTATCTTTTGTATATTTGTATCTGTCGCGGATCTCGAAAACGGCTCTAACGATTTCGATGAAAATTTGCATACAGGGGTTATTTGACGTCAGGAATTGAATGCGCTAGGTCTTGTGTATTCAAAAACGCTCATTAAGTCTGAAAAATGCGCATAAAATTTAAAATCTGAACTTCTTTTTATACCACATTTCAAGTCACTTAGAAGGCGAATAGATACAGCTCCTTTCTATACCTCCTTCAAAGTCACTAAATATTCGAATAGATACATTATAGATACAATCCAGATGTTAAAAATACTGAACGATGCTCGTTCACCCAGGTACAAACGATCCAAAGATTAGCGAGAGCCTTTACACAGTTTTCCAACTGCGAGCGAAGCGAAGCGAAGCAGCCATCTGAGGCCGTAGGCAGTGACGGGGTTGGGACGCGAAGCGTCCAGGGGCAGAGCTCCTAGTGCAACTAATATAGGATAGCAATAATTAATTCAAATAGAACTATTTGCATGGGAGAAAACATGAGGAAACGCGATTTAGCATATAAAGTATTACAATCGTGAATAATTTAAGAAAAGCGTTAGATCCTTTTTCTGCTAGAGAACATATTGTACATTTTGAGGTTAGGAAATTTTTCTACATCTCAAGATATTTGAAGTACGTTACAAAACTAAATTTCATTTAAGTTGGTCACAAATTCAGAATACTAAACCACAATGTAGAGTGCTGTTGCATTCACCATCTCTTCAAAATTGTGCTTATTACTTGTTGCTTGGTTGTGTTTAATCTAACGCTGTTAATTCTTAATGACTCACCTGTGCCATTTCCATAGTAAGGCAAAAAATAAACTTGAAAGCTTCTTTGTTACAAGTAGTGTTTCCAGCGCTAAGAGCAATTTCTAACGCTTGTTTTTGTTCTGCAACAGTAACAAAAATATTTCAAAATAAGGTTTTTATTCAAGGACGAGTTTTATATTTTTTCCGTTTAGAAGTCCGACTTACCTGTTCCTGTACTCAAGCATCTATCCAGAACCTTATCAGCTGTCTCCTTCAACCCGTCCTCTACGAAAACCTTGTTTTTAAATATTTCCATAATTGCCGTCTTGTTCAGTTCACCTTCTTCAGTAAGCTGAAAACAAATTTTGAATTTAAAATTTTGTAACATTTATTAGATATAATAATTGTTCAAAAATATCTAATTATAATTAATTGGACGCAGTTATTATTATGCAATAACGAACCAAGTGCAAAAATTAAAATTATTCAGTATTGCTGTTTTTTAGATATGGTTACAAAACTTTTTATTTAAGCTACATTTCGTAACAAATGTATGTTATATTTATATAGAAATTTTATCATGTCATCTGACCATAATAACTAATAAAACATGTAAATATTTAATCTCCTGTCATAGTTTATTATAAGTATAACAATGTTTTGTGGTTTTTTTAAATATATATACATAAATATCTTAGTGAAAATATGCTAAACATCCCAGCCGGAGACTAGGCAACCAGTCATATACCGTCAGCTTGGAAGCGAGCCAACCACCGTTTGCACTACTTCCGCCCTCCTACACTCAAATCACACATATGAAAAGCTACCTGGTCTAGCCGAGATTCGAACCGGTTATCTTCTGATCAGGAAGATCCCACGCTACCCACTCGACTGTGACTTGACTTTAGAATAACTGACAACATCTCAGCACTTCAGTTATTTGCTACCGTATTGCCTATCTCGCCCCTTCTCTTTATTGTAAAACATATAAGTGTACATTAACCAGGTACATTTTTATTAACCAGTTGTTTGAAAATTTTATAGGTGATATATGCAGATATGAGTTGAACCTATATTGCATAACAAAATATGTTTTCAAGAGTAATTTTAAGTAAAAAGGTTACCATTTTTGGTGGTTGCTTCCTTATTATTCCAATTATAAAAGTACAAATAGTATTAAAAATAATAATAATAAGTTTAACCGTAACCAAATCTACCCATGGCGCTTATTTAAAAACATCTGGTGTGCACATCACACAACTTTCCTTACCAAAATAGATGCTGTATCAATTACCAAATTTTTCGAGCGAGAGATTGATGATACCATTTTCGAGTTAATAAGAGTATCCGTTTCGAAGAAAGCGGTACTAACTTCAAAAAGGTTAATCCCACGGACCTGATTTTGGTCTCAATCGATTTCTCACCCCCAAAAATTTCAAGGACGATACCAAACACGGCTAGTTTAAAAAAAGTCATTTTTGCCCCCAAAAAGGGCGTTTTTGGGGTCAATTTTTGAAAAAATGGAAAAAGTTGAGTGGGGTATCTTTTTTGACATTCTTTTGGACGCTGAATCGAATGAGACCATTTTCAAGTCGATAGGACCAGCCATTTCGGAGATACAAACAAAATAACTTGCGTTTTTGTAATAACTTTTTTCAACGAATTTTTAAGGGTATATAGCGTACATAGCGTGTTAAGGGGGTCTGAGTAGAGTATGTTAGCAAAGTTTAATCAAAATCGTTAGAGGGGTTTTGGAGTAAATACCAAAAATGTGCTAAAAACTGGTCCCACGGTAATACACCACCTCCGATTTGCTTCAAATTTACATGGGTTTAATTGTTTACGTGTTTGAAGATATCCTGTAAATTTCAGTTCGATCCGTCCAGCCGTTTGCCCTGTGCACTCCGGACACACACACACACACACAGACACACAGACACACAGACAGACCAATTGCAAAAAATGCATTTTTTGGACTCAGGGGGCCTTGAAACGTAAAGATATTATGAAAACTCGACATCGAATTTTTGGGTCGATCGCAATACTTACCTTACCTAGTACAGGGTAAGGAAAGTAAAAACGAGTATTCTTGAATGATTATTGTATAGATTTATATTTGCGAAATCGTTATATAATATTAGTATAAGCTAAAACAAAACATAAAAGTGAATGTTAACGTTACAAAAAAATAACGTCAGTTATAATCAATGATAAACCATCAATAGTAAAAATTACTCTTTCCATTGACAAGTATTTGACTGGAAAGAGTATCACCCGGGATACTAATGTTTTCTAACGTACTAACCCGGTTTGTAAATTTATTGCCTTAAACTAGAATTATTATTTAGGAGAATCTAACTCTATATCGATTGTGATATTTAAAAAAAACGCGTTGTAGTTGAACTCTTTAAAACAATACGAGATTTGTTTAAAAAATTCAGTGAACAGTCTAATATATCGGTATTCAACGCTTGAAACAGCCCACGTGAATGCGTACGCAGGCATGAACACGTCTGGACCTGCCATCTGTCGGGAATAGCGCGAGCCTTCTATTGCAGTACTTTTACAATCATTGCAACAGAGTGTCCCGAGTAGTGTGCGTCAAAAAGCCATGGAGGCATGGAGTAACGACACAACATTAAATTCTGCTTCAAATTGGGTAAAACGGCGACAGAAACCCATGAGATGTTGGTGCAAGTGTACGGGCAGGATGCTGTGAGTAGGAAATATGTGTACGATTTGTTTGCACGCTTTCGCGCTGGCAAAGAATCGGTGGAGGACGAACCGTGTTCGGACGACCATCCACAAGCAGGACGCCGGAAAACTTTGAACGTGTGCGAACGATGCTAACAAAAGATCGGCGATTAACTCTGCGTTTAATAGCAGAAGAAGTGGGTAATTGCAAAGACAAAGTGGGGGCCATCGTCCATGAAGAATTGGGCAAACGCACGATTTGTACTGCACACCCTAACAGATAATGTAAAAGCAAGACGTTTTGAGGCCAGTGGCGATTTCATCGATATGTGTGACCGGAATCCGACTTTTCTCGGTTCCATTGTCACAGGAGATGAGACTAAAGACAATCAATGGAATGGTGGTCACCTTCTTCCCTGCGACAAACAAAAAGCCGCTTGGAAAATTCCAAAGTGACGACCATGTTGATCACAGTTTTTGACAAAGAAGGCATCATCCATAAGGAATTCGTTCCTGCTGGCCAAACGGTGAGTGCCGCATTCTACTTGGAGGTTCTCAAACGTTTGTAGCGCACCCGGCGTGTTAGGTCACAAATGTTCCAGACCGGAAATTGTATGTTACTGCACGACAATGCACCATCGCATACCAGCATCATTGTACGCCAATTTTTGACTCAGCGTGGCGTGACCGTTTTGCAACACCCACCGTACTCTCCAGATCTGGCGCCTGCTGATTTTTTTGTTCCCACGTCTTAAGAAGGCCTTAAAGGATCACTGTTTACGGACGTCGAAGAGATTCAGAACCAAGTGACGCCAATTCTGAAAACGATTGAAGGCTTCGCCGTTCAGTTTTGAGGCGCTATACGAACGTTGTCAGAAGTGCGTTGTGTCTGGTGGAGAAAATTTTGAAGGCCAATAAAAGTATTTCTAATGTACATTCTGTTTTTATGTTTTTATTATACCATTCATTGAACTTTTTAGACAGACCTCGTACATACATTTATTTGGGTTTTTGACTAGCGCTAAGCACCATAGTTATAACTTTAATAATACTGTAGTTTGATCAACAAAGCATAAACAAATAACATACATTTATGCTGAAAAACAGACTTGGATGTGGTACATTTTATATTTGTATAGAAATTACCAGACTACTGCAACGTTTGCCACTTACCAAATTTAATTTGTTGAAAATGCAGTCGTAAACACACTGAAAAATAAAACAAAAATTGAAAATAAAATATCATGTCTGCTCAAAACATACCATACTTCACTATACTAATTACGAATAGCATTGACTTTATTATTGAAAAACTATTTGATTTTTTTTTTTTTTTTTATTCCAAGCCTCTGGATTATTATTCTAAATATTTTATGGTATTTACCTTTTTTTGGTCTGTTTAAATAATCCTGT
>JAGFPH010001940.1:137904-153090 GCA_018207615.1 Philaenus spumarius
AGCGGTCGCATTTTAAGTCCGATTTGGTCCAAATTTGGTACACATGTTGGTTGTGTAAGTGGCTCGGACGAGTTCGTTAGCCAAAAAAATCCAACAACCGGAAGTAAGTTTTTTGACCGGAAGTAACTATTTTTTGAGATTTTTACTAAGAGAATGAATTTTTTTTAGAGTTTTTTCTAAAAATATAAATGTAAGATGTTATTCTGCACATTTTGTTTTTTTACGCGACCTTATAGCTCGCTTGGTTCCCCCAAAATCGATCAAAACGTGAAATACCATAGAAGTACCCGGTTCAAAGCCATGTGGTGGATTCTACCGTGGGGCTGGCGTGAGAAGCACGCAATGCTTTGTGTGTTGAAAATAACCCCTAATACGAGGTTTGGCGTGCGAAGCACGCAATGCATTGTGTATTGAAGACAATCCCAGTATGTGGAATGGCGTGCGAAGCACGCAATGCATTGTGTATTGAAGACAATCCCAATATGTGGAATGGCGTGCGAAGCACGCAATGCTTTGTGTATTGAAGACAATCCCAACATGAGGAATGGCGTGCGAAGCACGCAATGCATTGTGTATTGAAGACAATCCCAATATGTGGAATGTATGTGGAATGGCGTGCGAAGCACGCAATGCTTTGTGTATTGAAGACAATCCCAATATGTGGAATGGCGTGCGAAGCACGCAATGCTTTGTGTATTGAAGACAATCCCAATACGTGGAATGGCGTGCGAAGCACGCAATGTATTGTGTATTGAAGACAATCCCAATATGTGGAATGGCGTGCGAAGCACGCAATGCTTTGTGTTATTGAAAATACTCCCAATATGCGGAATGGCGTGCGAACCATTTTGCAGCTATTCAGCACCGTCGTGAATAGACCTATTTCCCAAATTGTTGGTCGAAACCCTAAAATATCGGTCTATAAACTTAATTTTGGAAATTTGCTCAACTCACGTCAGCGGTTCAGCTGCGTGGTCGAATTATTATAAAGTTATTACAGACGTGGGCGTGAATCCTGGCGCTCGGCCTTGCCCTGGCGCGATTGGCCAGGGGTGTGGGGAAAGAAGTGGAGAAAAAAAAATTTCCCTCACCGCTTTCTAATGTAATGTGACTCATCCTTCAAACGAACTAGTGGATGTTTACCTCTCCCTTAACACGTTCATCCCTACTCTAATTTCGTATTTCCTATGCTAGGGGCTGACCTTTTATTTTTTATATTTATAGCTTAAATGAGAAGAAATTACTTTATTTTTTTACTTTCTCCCCCTATACCATAGTATATGGAGAAAGTATTGTATTCGTCAAAATTTTCGAGTTTGAGTTTTTGGTGGAAATATCCGTTTTGGGGCCCCCGTCTGTATGTGTGTCTGTGTGGATGTTATCAGACCTAGAGCCTAAACCAGTCGTCCGATTTTGATGAAATTTGGTATAGAGGTACTAATCCACTGTATCTCCAGGGGTTTTTTTCATTTTTGTAATTTTTTTATTTTTAAGGGTAATTTTCCCATAAAAACCCTTAAAATAACGGAAAAATCAACTTTTTTCAAAAACGGCTCTAACGATTTGATTAAAATTTTATAGTTTATTAGAGACCTAAAGTACTATAAACTGTAAAATTTTAATCAAAATCGTTCGAGCCGTTTTTGAGAAAAGTTGGTTTTTCCGTTATTTTATGGATTTTTATGGGAAAACAACTTTAATACAAAATCACCTCTCTTACCCCACCCTACAAGTCACCGTGAATCTGTTTAATAATTTAAATATGTTTGTGAGAAAGTATGTGCCAGTTCCTGGTACCGTTTATTTTTATTTTTGTACCTTTCTACGTAATAATCACTAATATTTTAAAGCGGACGCATATGTGCGTCCATAGCACATAGGCTTCAAATTGGCGTGCGAAGCACCCAATGCACTGTGTATTGAAAATACTCCCAATACGGGGGTTGGCGTGCAGTAAGTTCGAACCAGTTGGATGCTATAAAAAAACACGTCACACACTTTTTGTTGTCTATTAAAAACTGTTGTGGAACCTGCTGTACAACACAAATTATACACAGGGTGTCCCATAAGTAAAGCGCCAAACTTCGGGGAATGGTTCTACGGGTCAAAATAAAATAGAAAGTTCACATAAATACAGACCCAAAACGCTTCGTTTACTAGATATCCGCCATTTTTTTTTCAAAATAATTCTTATCTAGAGAATGGTTTGACTGATTGAGTTCAAACGCGGCACGAAGTTGATATATCTTAATAAAGATAAGAGATTAAATACAGTCGTGAGTTTCAACATGGTGGCTGTTTGAAAATTTCAAACCTATATTACTCAAAAACCGTACATTTTAACAAAAAATGTCAAGACACCTTTTTGTAGCCTTTTTGATTCCCTATCGGACGGTGTACCTGTCAAAACAATCTGATGAAGGAAGGATCTGAATACACAGGAATTAAGTGACAAATCTACAAATAAAATTAAATTCATTTGAATATAAAATAATAATAATTAAATAAAGAAATTGAATAAAGTAAATTAAATTGTAAAGGTATACAAAATATCATAAAGTATTTTGATTGAAGTGTTCTGTGAGGCAAGCTTGATAAGTTCATTAATTTTAAATTTAATATTAAATTGTGTTTAATTTGCATCCTAAAAAGAGTTTATAAAGAGAAATTTTAATTTTGTTTTGAAATTTTTTAGTTTGAATAAAATTAATTGTCGTTTTTTTAACGCAAATTAGTGAGCGATAACTTACCTGTTGTTTTTTACATATTCAGTCATAATATTATCCATTATTTTTAAGATTTTAATCGTGTCTACACCCGATCCCACGTTCACCGTGCAGTACAGAGCGCCCATAAGCCATGTTATCCTTACGACAGTCTCAGCGTTAATAGCCAACCAAAAAACATCAACTCCCATGCAACGCTCGGTCAGTTGACACAACCCGCATGACAATAAACGTAATGTTCCCTGTAATGGTAGTAGCATGTCTATTCTCCCGTAAGACCTGTACTGCACGGTGAACGTGGAGTCGAGTGTAGTTGTAGTAAATACCAGAAGCACAAATAAGATAAGTTACAAGTTCACAAATATTGAAATAGGTATAAATTTCCTATTACACTGTCTATCCAATCTTTGATTATATTGTTGTGACGACCGCGGTATCGAGGTTATCCCATCTTCCAGTCACATAAATCACACATAGAAATATATGTTTAAAATTATTTTCCTCTCACTAATCACACAATTAGTTACACACAAAAACACAGTACACGAAACTCAAATGAAGACGTCAAGTACGTACATGTTGCCCGGGCGAAGCTTAACTGGCTACTGATGTTATCTTTAAACTGCTGTGCGGGGGATGGTGGATGGGCGTGTTTCAGTTGGCAAACGGATGCCGCATTTGTATTATTCTCCATGTCAATTACGATATTAGATTGGAACGATACCTTGTCATTCAATAAATATTGTTTTTCAGTTTTGGAGGCTCTGTATATAGCAAACTCCTCCCATGAATCCATATAACAGCCTTCATATTGGTGGTAAAGTCACTGTAGCCGTGGAGGTTGGTTACTAGATGTTCGGCGAAATTGGACTTGGGAGGGGGCCACCGTGTGTGGCCTTTGGTAAATGTTCCTTAAATCTTTTTATAAAGGGGCAGCCCGTATGGCCTATATAAAAGCTTGGGCAGTCATTGCAGGAGAGCTGGTAGATTCCCGTGTTTTCGCCAAGCCTGTTTCAATAATATTAATATGTTTATTGCGTAGGCGTTCCAATTTGTTAGGAGTTATAAACGCGGTTACAATGTTGTTTCTGGACATTTCGTTACGCAACGTGTGGTGTGGTTAAGCGTCGATCCGTATTCTACAGAAACGTATTTCTGTTTTTGTTTTTTTTACTAGCGTTGGCCGTTTTTCTACTGTGTGAGTTGATTAGGTTGTCAATCAACGGAATGTTAACCCTCGCCCAGACAACAGTACTTAGTTGACGTCTTCATTTGTGTTTCGCGTACTGTGTTTATGTGTGTAACTAAATTGTGTTTTCGATGACCTCTCTAGTGAGATAAGATTTTAAACATATATTTCTATTTGTGATTTATGTGGCCGAAAGATAGAATAACCCCGAAACCGCGGTAGTCACAACAATGTAATCAAGGATTGGATAGACAGTGCAACAGGTAATTTATACCTATTTCTTTGTTGTTATTTCCAATCCGGGAGCTTACACAATGAAATTGTAAGTTCAGTTCCAGTGTACTCACTACTCAGAGGTTCGAAATAACAAATCAAAGTAAAGTAATTAATTCCGAGCCGAGCATAATTTATAGTAAAATTCAATTATATAACTGCAAGTTGTTTATTGATAGAGTCAAAATATTAGAGGTAAATATTTGGCAACCAGGTGCATCACCTAGGCCGTACAAAAGAGATAGTTTAAGGGTCTGCTGTAGTAGCGGCCATCTTGGATTTGTATCCCATAAGAGCAATGTTAAATTTCAAACCCTTTTTTTGTTTATTTTTTATCATAAAATTGTTTGCAAGGTCTGATTTTAAGCACAATCACAATACGCATCCGTTTTGCATTTTAGATTTTTTTAAATGCTTTTCATTTGTTATGTAATTGATATTTTGTAATTACAAAGTTTGATTTGTTTTCCTAAAACAATAAAAAATTAATAATGAAAAGTAATTTGCAAGCCGGATCCGAAATTGTATAAAGAGTATTCAGTTTTTTTTTTTCAGCACTCAATTACAAAAGATGGATTTATAAAATGGTTTGAAATGAGGCAATGTCAAAGCGCTCAGCTTCAAGAAATTGCCCTGTTTAGATAAGGCAATAGAAAGAAGCGCTTGCGTTTTCTTCCAGTAGGCGATAAGTAACTTATTCTGCACCGATTTTTTTAAGTAAGTGTTCCCAGAAAAGTGGGGCACTTACCGTTGTAGAATCGGCTCCCGAACAGAGGATCGCTACATACGGATCGTTGTTATATATATATGTAGGCTATAACACGTCTTATTTGATTGCAGGATTCTGGAGCGCAGAAGGAGGAGAGGATCCAGCAACTACGGGACGAAGAAGATGTTATTGGTGAAGAAAATCCTGAACCTCACAAGGGGTATAGGCTTCTAACGTGCAAAGGGACCAGGGGGGCACAATAAACCAAGGGTTGACGTGCATGAAAACCTTCTCCAAGAAGTAGTCCACCACAGAAGAATCTAATCTAATCTAATCTATATATATATAATTAATAAACCACAATGTTTAAAATAATTTTTTACCCATGGCGAGTTCGGTTTTGTAAAAAATTTGACAGACTTTTCCAATTCATCATCGTCCCGCCGGTACCTTTGTTCTACGTGGTAATTACAATTTGGGCAGTCCATTATACCCAAAGTGTGCTTCAAAACCATATCTGAAACTAATTCAATAAAATTATGTTTATTGTATTGTACAATTTTATTTTCCACAGAACCGAAACTACTCACAAATTAAAAAAAAATGTAGTATATATTAAAAAATAACAACTTAGCAAAGCAAAATACAATAACAAAATATCTTAGTGAAATAAAATAACTTATTCATAACAAAAATGAATTATAAATAATAGTTTTAAAGTAGGCCTATAACGATATAGTAGAACTCCAGTTATTCGAATCAATTGGGACAGGACCCCTTCGGCTAATCAAAAATTCGCATAATTGAATTTTTCCCGAAAAAAAGGTCTATTTTAATCATTTCGGGATCGGCTTCGCGTTTACGCGACTGAAGTAAACTATCCGCACATACTACGGTCGCGTATACACGTTTTATAACTTTAACGTTTGAGTACTATCATCGCGTTAACACGTTTACTGCAAAGGACGCACTTGTGAGCTTGACACTGAACACTATGAGAAGCGACCGACGCACAGTGCATTGCGTGCTTCGCACGCCAACCCCCATTTCAATTCACAATGCATTGCGTGAAACCCCCGTATTGGGAGAATTTTCAATAAAAATAGTGTTGCGTGCTTCGCACGCCAATTTTAAGCCTATGTGCAATGGCGCGCGTAGACAGAATCATTATTTTGCAAATCGCAGTACGTTGCCGTCTTAATTTTTTCTCTGAAATTCTGAAAGCGATTCGGATGGTTGGAGTTCGGATAATTGGAGTTTTACTGTACTAACCTTGTGGAAAACATATTAATTAAGAATATCTGTGCCCTAATGTTTGTGTAAGTTTTATTTTTTATCTGATTGTGATCCATTCATACTCGCCGAACACTAATAGACATACTGTCATAAACGTTTAATAATTGGTCTTGCCATGCTAATTCATATTTCAATATTTCATACAGTAAAAATGTAATATTTCCAAAATTTCGTAGTAACATTCAATTAGTCGTGTTATTGCAACACATTAAATATATTTTCCATTGCTGTATTACAAAGATGTTAGCCAATATTTAAATTTAATTTTGAAATGTTAAATATATGATATACTAGCTGAATACCCGTGCTTCGCTTTGTTTTTTCATCACTATGATTCATAATTAATCGTAATAATTTTCTCCCGTTTTCTTTTATCTATTATTTCACGAAAGTGAATTATAACATGTTGGCCCCTATTTTCAATTAGTTTGGTATTTATTGTTCATTGGCTGCCCGTCAATCGTCTTCGTCACGGTATGTGTGCTGAATAAATTAAATCAATAAAAAAATCAGAGCGAAGAGAATCTTTTTTTTCAACCGCTAAATCTACATACTGGTAAATCACAGTCTTAGCTAGATGTTTGCAGATCACCCAGATACGTCTTTAATATGCGAATGTATAGATCTGATTGTTTTGATCAGCTTAGGCCTACGTCTAAAATATTTTCTTACAATTAATAAGTGACAAATTTCAGCTCTCCAGCATTAAGGAAAGAATATCAATTAATATTTATTGTTTTCATGGGTTGTTATTACATTTTCAACCCTTAGCAGCCTGTAACAAAATGTAAAACTGGTTTATTTTTATATGTATTTTGTAAGAAATAAATATACAAAATTTCAACTCTCTAGCTTTAAGAAAAGTATTAATATAAGTATTTATTGTTTTTAGGGGTTGTTATGACATTTTCACAACCTATAGCAGCACGTAACAAAATACAAAACTCATTTACAAAATTTCAGCTTTAAGAAAAGTAAACAAACAACATTTATTGTTTTAGGGGATGTTTCAACCCTTAAAGGTCAAATATTTTAATATCCTATCTTAGTGGGCTTCTAGCACCTATGAGCAATATGTGTACCAAATATTTCACGTTCCTTGGCGATATTAAATTAATATTTATAGATTTAGGCGTTGTTACTAAATTTCATCCCTTAGCAGAACGTGATAAAACGTAAAACTGGTTTTTTTTATATGTATCTTGTAAGAAATAAATGTACAAAATGTCAGCTTTCTAGCTTTAAAGAAAGTATAACAAACAATATTTATTGTTTTAGGGGTTGTTTCAACCCTTCAAAGTCATATATTTTAAATTATTTCTTATTGCGCATTTAGCGCCTATGACAAATACGTGTACCAAATATCTCGTTCATGGGAGGTAGTTTTTTTAGATATATAGCGAAAAATACTTATTGCTTTAGAGATTGTTTCAACCCTTACAGGGAAAATATTTAAAAAAATCCTTTCTTAAGTGGCCTCTAGCCTTTATGAAAAATGAGTTTACCAAATTTCACATTCCTAGGTGTTAGGGTTTTTTATTGTTTTAGGGGTTGTTTCAACCCTTACAGGCAAAATATTTAAAAATCCTTTCTTATTGCGCCTCTAGTCCTTATTACTAGCAGGTACCCGTGGCTTCGCACACGGTCCAAAGATTCGCCGCATAGTAATAAATGTTTATTGTTTTAGGGGTTGTTATTACATTTTCACCCCTTAGCAGCACGCTATAAAATGCAAATATGGTTTACTTTTTACATATAGCTTGTAAGAAATAAATGTACAAATATCCAGCTCTCTAGTCTTAATGGAAGTATAATAATAAATATTTATTGTTTTAGTTGTTGTTTCAACCCTTAAATCTAAGAGAATAGCCCATGTCACATTCCAGGTAATGATCTATATGTGTGCCAAATTTCATTCAAATCCATCCAGTAGCTTTTACGCGATTAATATGTATTGTTTTAAGGGTTGTGTCAACCCAAAATTAAAATTAATTATAGCCTATGTTTCATTCCAGGTCATGATCTATATGTGTGCCAAATTTCATTCAAATCCATCCAGTAGTTTTTACGTAATTGAGTAACACACAAACACAGGCAGTCACCATTAGATTTTTATGTAATAGTATAGATTTTAAGTTAACAAATATTATTTTATAAAAGTTAGTTGTAAAGAAAAACAAATGCTTTCCACACAAATGTATTCTTCGTGTTTAGTTTCTTAGATTTCAACCTAATCTAAACATTTTATCTGGTAGTAATGAACCAAATTATATAGAAGAAACATATCTAAGCCATGTTTGGAATGACTAATAATTGTAAGTATAATTGAATGTGACGTCATAGTGATTTATGTAATGGTCACAACCTTAATTATCAATATTAATTTTATTATCAATTTATAACCTTTTAATTATCAATATAAATATTCATTTATACAAGTTTAAAGAAGAGAACCTATTCGTTTAGCTTCAGAAACATTCGTATATCTTCGTATAACATATCAGAAGATTAATTCTTATATTCGATTATTAATTTCTTCATTATAATATTAATAACTTCTAAATCATTTGATCTATCAATGAAGCTAGAAATCAATTCAAAGATTTTATTTTTATCCATATTTAGATAGTATAATAATGAATATAAATACCTACAAAATTTTAACAAGTAGGCCTACAGTTTTATAATCCTTATAAACTATAGGCTATTATATTCTTTATAATACCATGTAGGATTTATAAAGTCTATTCGCTTTCCGAATTGCTGATATATACAATATAGATAATTATCTTTTACAGACTCGATTCCACATTCACCATGCAGTACAGAGCGCCCATAAGCCAGTTTAACCAAACGACAGTCTCAGCGATAGTAGCCAACTAAAAAACATCAACTCCCATGCAACTCTAGGAAAGTTGACGCAACCCGCATGATAATAAACGTGATGTTCCCCGTAATGGTAGTAGCACGATTCATCTCCCGTAAGACCTGTACTGCACGGTGAACGTGGAATTGAGTGTAGTAGTCTTATTTTAACAATTCTTTTTATGTTGTAGTTACACTACAGCGCTGTTTCGCCGTTCACAGCCAGCTTCGTCAGGTGTAGGAACTCAACACTTAAATAAAACACATAACGACACTGAACACACAAGATAGTACGACACAAAAAACATAATACAATTTATCGGAGACTAGCTCTTCGTCAAATGTCTTACAAATTTTGCACTGGCGCATAGTTTTTGTGCTTCCGAACGGGGACAGAAGTGAAGGTGGATGGTGAATTGGAAATTCAGCTGAGTTTGTTTAAAGATTAGATATTACGTTATAAATGGGGTTAGCTGCAAAGTTCAACTTATCATTAATTAGTATACTGGGGTTTTCCTTCTGGGAAGTGTAAATACTATACAGGGTGACTATTTTAAGTGTGCCACCATTGGTAGGCCTATATCAGAAGCAACAAGATTTACAGGAAACTTTAAATGTGGAACTTCATCTACTTTTTAGTGGCCATTAAAAATATGAATTTGGTTTTTTCAAATTCGGTTGTCATTTTTCAATATGGCGGCCAATTTTCGATTTTCTTATGGAAACCCAATTTTTATGATGGATGTGGGTATTACATGCAATTTTAAAACTTTTTTATTTTTTGGTATTTTTTGGTAAACTTAACCGTTTAGCCGCTAAGAGTGCTGAAAGTTTCAGAAACTCTTATTTTAACAATTATTAAAGAGGCTTATTTTCAATTTGCAATCAATAAAATTTAACTCAAAGTGCAATATTATTTACAATGGAATGTTAAAAAGCTGTTGCAATTTCATAAATACTTTATTTTATGAACAGCTTTTTAACATTCCATTGCAAAAAATATTGCACTTTGAGTTAAATATTATTGTTTTCAAATGGAAAATAAGAATCTTTAATAAATTATTGAAATAAGAGTTTCTGAAACTTTTAAGTTTATAAAAAATCACCAAGAATAAAAAAGTCTTAGAATTGCATGAAAACCCCAAATCTTTAATACAAAATAGGGGTTTCCATAAGAAATTCTAAAGTTGGCCGCCATATTAGAAAATGGCAGCATTTTTTCGAAATTTCAAATACATGTTTTTAATGGCCACTAAAAAGTAGGTAAAGCCCTCATTTAAAGTTTCCTGTAAATCTTGTCGCTTCTGATATACCAATGGTGGTACACTTAAAATAAACACCCTGTATTCTTCCAATAAGTTGAGCCGATGGCCCTTCCTCTCATTATGGATAATGGTTAGGTTGGTGTTGATATCTGTGTAGGTATGGTTGGTGTAAATCAAATGTTCGGCATAATTAGATCTATGTTTGGAGAGTTGTTGTTAAAATCTGTTGTTGTTAAATTGTAATTCTTTTAATAATGTATTTCTGATGTGTATCTAACTATTAATGTGCCTGTGATTTTTAAATAAATAATAATAATAACATAATTATATTTATTTGTATAGTACAATAATAGCTCCTCTTACGTGATATATATTCTTAATTCTATTTACTAAATGTACAAAAATGTCTAAAGAACAAGAATACCTGATATTACTGGTGTAATTTCTGTAAATGAAGCTTTGAATAAAGCAGCCAGACTCAGGAATAATAAGACACGTGAGCACTCCATGATTGCAACTGGATGAATATCGTCTCTACACAGTATATATAAACAATAGTTTTTCCTTGTTTACGCAATAGTACAAGAAAAATAATGTACTAATGTAATTGGAAGGCAATTTGATTCCTTGGCAAGAGTCAAAACTTCTTGAATCTTTCAAGGAAAATAACTACTTTTAACCTTACGCATTTATAATAACTGATTAAATTGTACATTAATAAAGGAAAAAATTTTAAGAAATTATTTGAATTAGAGGAAACTGTTTACTTCTGGGAATGGTTCCGCCATAAGAAACATCTATGTTACGTAGTAATTTATTCAAGTTGGTATCCATTTCTGATTTTCAAACCTGTTATAAAATAGCATTGTTAATTACGTGACCTCGAAGGTGATCGATTTCCTCATATTAATTTACTATGAGTCATTGTGAATGTACATCTCTGAAAGTATTCCACAAACACAAGTATAGTAAAGAAAGAATACCGTTGAGGGACGGGCTTGAACGCTCCAATCGTCTTAGTGCGACGTTGTCACGTTCTTCCCACGCTTCAAACTAAACGCGGCTGGCTCAACGTATTTATAATTCTTTAAACTGTGCTCTCAAGCCTTAAGCGGCAAATCCCAGGAGTGTTCGAGACTAGTAGATATGGCAACGCTGCGCGCCCATCCTATTGGCCGCCACGCAACGGTATTCTTTAGTGTTCTTTAATATAGTTCCGTTTTTTTTACTCGCTTAATAAACTGAGATTACGGGATACAATAATTGCAATTAGTAAATTTATGAACGTTTAGGGCTGTAATAATAGTGTTGTATTTGTATGTATGTGTGTGTTATGGTGTTTGGTGTGTGTATAAGCAATGAATACACAACTCATAAGAATCGCAACGCTTATGGCAAATACTCAGCCCGGTTGGTTGCCGCCAAATAGAGCTTAGCGCTACAGCCGTTAGGCAGCGATCGCCGAAAACGTCCACCTGTCTGTGACTCCAATACTCCACGCCAGGTCATTTTATCTGTTTTCCCTGAACTTGAACACACTTTGGGGGTAGTTGGTACCCCAAGGGGTTGAAAACTACTTCAGCTATCACACGACCCCGTTCATTTCACCTTCCACCAAAAAGTAGAGGAAATATTTTATTTTCCGCCATTTCCTAATTTTTCGTCACATTAGGGGAGGTTTCAACCCCTACAGTGAAACCTTGTGGTGCATTTATTGGTCGTTTTCTATGGGGCTACTAAATTTCTAAATGTTAATCACAATTTGTGCAAAAAGAGTGCATTCCATAGGATTATTTAGAGGTGTCATAAACGTCGTTGTGAAAATAAAACCCTAAAAAGGGTGGTTTTTTGCATGTTTAGAGTTGAAGCCGGAATTTTAGAACCGCGGGACCCCAATTTTCGGAATCAGTGACCCAAAAAATACAAAGTACAAGTGGTCTGGTCCGGAAGACATTTCCTGAGGTCATACCCAGCGTTTTAAATGGACTAGGTGCGCTGTCAACGCGCACTCGTAGCGCAGCGACCATATACGTCAGAGTAGTTAAAAGTATCATTGTATTTTGATAACCTAATAGAACTCCGATCTAATGCAATATTTGAATCCACTGGAAATTCGACGATAGTAGCGCTATCTATTGGGAAAATGACGGAAGCGGTGTGAAGCACCAATGCTACCAATGATTTCTCCCTAGCGCTACCTCGTGGCGCGATCATGCACTATTTTCCCGACAACCTTTTTTTCGGCACACAGCCCCCGTATGCATGCATAATCTATTTTATTATTCATGATCTGTGGAAGTATCGACTTTGTCCTGGCTCTAGCGGTTATTTTTTACTTCAAAGGGGTTATTGTGTAGGGCGTATGCCTACTTCAAAGTGAAAAAAACAGCGCTCGTATAACATGGCCCTTACGTACCAAGTAAAACAGTCTAAACAGAAAACATGGATGTGAATGTAGCAACTACGTACTGCACGGTAGTCTATACCAGTATTATGTTTCTATAATTCACAAAAGTTGGTAAAATGAAGGAGCCACGAGACTGTTAACTCTATTGACGGTTTACTTAAATTCATAGAAAAGTTTTGCAATTAAGGTTTTGTTAGCGCACTGATAACCACATAAGAAATTGCTGAAAGTTTGCAGATTGAGCCTAAGTTTCCATAAAAATGAGTTGGACGGAAAACTAAGCTGTTTCATTATGAAGGTGACGTCGTTGAGAAGGATTACCCCCAGAAGAGAAATGTGAAATAGATTTTTGCTAAGCAGTTGTTGACACAGTGTTAAATAGTGTTCGAGAAAGATTTAGACAGTTAAACAAATATTCAGAAATTTTTGGCTTTTTGTTTTCCCCTCAAACTTTAAACTAAGTTCTGGGGACGAAGAACTTAAAGTTAAGTATGAAAACCTGGAACAGGAACTTAATGTAGACATAAATGAAGACTGTTCTAAAGACGTTGTTGCAACAGATCTTTTTACGGAGGTCAAAATGTTCAGTGAAACGGTACCGAGTGACACCAAAACGCCAGTAGACATTTTAAAATACTTTAATGAAATTGGAAATCCATTTCTTATCCTATTTGTTACTTACAGAATTTTATTGACTGTGCCAGTGACAGGAGCTTCCGCTGAGAGAAGTTTTTCCCGGGTGAAGCTGATCAAAACGTTTTTGAGAAGTAGCACCTCACAAGAACGCCCGAGTTCTTTTGCCATGCTGTACATATAGTCCAGGATCTGAAGGGGGTTGAGTATGCATGGAAAGCCTGACGCATTTTTATTTCTGATTATTTTTATAGGCACTATAGTGATCATGAAAAGTCATGTTGTCGCCCCCCAGCGTGGTCGACATCGCCGGGGGGAGGGGGGATATGGTGGGGGAGCCGTTTATTAAAACGCTTATAACTTGAAAACCGTTCAAGATAAAACATTGAAAAAAGCGACAATGTACTCCATAAAATATGAGCTTTAAAAAAAGTTATTACGTTTATAGTTGTATAGTTGTTGGTTTATGAGTAAAGAGCATTTTTATTGGTAAATGAACAAAAATGGTGATTCAAATAAGCAAAACAAATAGTTGTGTACTAAGAAAATCACTAAATAGGACAAATATAAACATTTAAGTTATTATAAGTGCTTCAATAAATTTAAGAAAGCATGTTGAACAGTTAATGCTACTGTAGAGATGTTTTATACTTAGCACCATAGATCATGAATAATAAATAGATCTTGCATCCATACGGGGACTGTGTTCCGGAAAAAAGGTTGTCGCGAAAAGAGTACATGATCGCGCCGCGAGGTAGCGCTAGGGAGAAAGCATTGGTAGCATTGGTGTTTCAAACAGCTTCCATCGTTTCCCCAATAGATAGCGCCAAAAAAGTCGAATTTCCAGTGGAACAAAATATTGCATTGGATCGGAGTTCTACTAGGTTATCCAAATACAATGTTAGCACTAATATATACAAGTGCTCCGCGCGCGCCACCGGCGACGAAAAACCCAACATTTTTTACCTTGTTTTAGTTTTCTAGTATGCATGCATGATCTATTTTATTATTCATGATCTATGGTTGTACTCATTGAAAACAACAGCTGATTCTTGACAGACCAAACAACCTGGTTTCTGTATTAGTCCACTTCTCTTGAATACAATTCATGAAGCTCCTCACTTACTTCGAGCTGAACTATACTTGTATGTATACTTGTATCGTCTTCAAAGTAACACTAACTAAAAAAATAAAAATGTAAACTGTATGCTTAATACCGCACGGGAAAAGTGTACACTTTTAACACAACTTACGAAATGAGGAAGCACAATGTCCATTTCAGAGGTATTACCAATTAAACTATACATTGGGATACGTTAACGGGTTAAGCCTATGATGTAGAACAATCTGTTACACTTATATACCCAACTCAAATATACTAAACTACCATTGAGTTCGTGGCCTAACAGGATAAGGCGTAAGTCTATGGTGATGAACTCTGCTAGTTCGAATCTCGGCATAACCAAAACTTTTTTTCAAACTGGCGGAATAGAGCGTTTCATACGGCGTTCCATAAAATGCATGAGAAAATGCGTGACGGTAAAGTCCGATTCACTGCTAGCAATAGCGAAGAGGTTCACACTTCAATAACAGACATTGTTTTCACGCTCTCACTGCAAAAAGCGTAGTGCTAGAATGTTGAGGACCTCTTGATATAGATTACTAGCTAATTTCAACAGGAAAAATGAGCTATTGCAGTGGCCTTTATGGTAAGACCCAAGATCGGGAATAGGAAATGAGCACCGATCATGGTCCCCAGAACACGTTTTGGGGTGTCATTAAAAATCATATATATATATATATATATATATATATATATATAT
>JAGFPH010001940.1:153190-168303 GCA_018207615.1 Philaenus spumarius
TGTGTGTGTGTGTGTGTGTGTGTGTGTGTGTGTGTGTGCGTGCGTGCGTGTGTGTGTGTGTGTGTGTGTGTGTGTGTGTGTGTGTGTGTGTGTGTGTGTGTGTGGTCACAATCCAGCGGCTGCATTAAGTCCGATTTGGTTCAAATTTGGTACACATGTTGGTTGTTTACGTCGCTCGGACGAGTTGGTTGGCCAAAAAAATCCAACAACCAGAAGCACGTTTTTTGACCGAAAGTAACTATTTGTTGGGATTTTAAATATAAATGCAGGCTGTTATTCGGCACATTTTGTTTTTTTACGCGACCTTAAAGCTCGCTTGGTTCCCCCAAAATCGATCAAAACGTAAAATACCATAGAAGTACCCGGTTCAAAGCCATGTGGTGGATTCTACCGTGGGGTTGGCGTGCGAAGCACGCAATGCATTGTGTATTGAAGATACTCCCAATACGGGGGTTGGCGTGCGAAGCACGCAATGCTTTGTGTGTTGAATATACTCCCAATACGGGGGTTGGCGTGCGAAGCACTCAATGCATTATTGAAGATACTCCCAATACGGGGGTTGGCGTGCGAAGCACGCAATGCTTTGTGTGTTGAAGATACCCCCAATACGGGGGTTGGAGTGTGAAGCACTCAATGCATTGTGTAATGAAGATACTCCCCATACGGGGGTTGGCGTGCGAAATATTTTGCAGCTATTCAGCACCGTCGTGAATAGACATATGTTTTAAATTGTTGGTTGAAACCCTAAAACATAGGCCTACAAACTTAATTTTGGAAATTTGCTCAACTCACGTCAGCGGTTCAGCTGCGTGGTAGAATTATTTACCATTTATCAAAACATTTCCGTCGTCTGATAAATGATCCTAAGTACCTAAGTATGTTGTAGAGAAAACTTGCATACAGCGATAAAATTCGAGATTTATAACCTTATTTTTGTCGCACGAAACTCCCCTGCCGGTTGTTTACTGAATTAAATCTGATTTATTATCCCATTATTTTGTGTTTATATATGTAGTTTGTAATGTGTTGGAGATGGAACTTCTTCAAACATTATTTTTCTTATTGAAAACATTTTAATCAGTAAACCAAAAGAATTACTACAGTTTAGTTTGACAAAGATAGAAAGATTAAAACGTTATACATACGACATTTGTGATATAATATAACATTTAAATATAATATTTAACTAATAAAATACTGTACTGTGGTTTCTGAGTAAATGTAGTTTTTGTTTTAAAAAACCTTTTGTTATATAATTTGTTTATAAATGTTAGCTTTGTTTGAAAAAATGTAAAGTTAAAGGGACGGGCGAAATCAACTTTATTAGAACATTACAATTTGACGCTCGCAGGCATCAAATTGTGTGAGAAAACGTACGCACAATAATGATGGGTTAGAGTTTGACATAATTAAACTTTGAATGTCTCTTGCGCGCACCAATAATTCAAATTACAAAGAAACGTAGTTAGAAAATGTCCTCACCTTTCTTAAAACGTTCACTGCTAAGGACACACATGTGAGCTTGACACTGAACACTATGAGAAGGGGACTACGCACAGTGCTTCGCACGCCAACCCCCATGTTGGGAGTGTTTTCAATACACAATGCATTGCGTGCTTCGCACGCCAACCCGCTTGTTGGGAGTGTTTTCAATACATAATGCATTGCGTGCTTCGCACGCCAACCCGCATGTTGGGAGTATTTGCAATACACAATGCTTTGCGTGCTTCACACGCCAACCCCCATATAGGAAGTATTTTCAATACACAGAGCATTACGTGCTTCGCACGCCAATTTTAAGCCTATATGCTATGGACGCACATGTGCGTCCGCTTTAAAATATTAGTGATTATTACGTAAAAAGGTTCAAAAATAAAAATAAAATAATTTCTACTCATTTAGGCTATAAATATAAAAAATAAAAGGTTAGCTGCTAGCATAGGAAATACGAAATTTGCGTAGCAGTGAACGTGTTAAAGTGTGTAAGTATTGGTAAGTAAACACCAATACTTGAAACACCAATACCCAGTGTCTTTAACATCAGCATCAACAAAATAATTATAATAATATATTATAAAATAAAATTGAAATAAATTAATAATAAATGAATCTATAGAAACAGGCCAGACTAGCTTTGTGAGTAATATTATTTCAACAGGAAGTTACAACGGATGTACCAGCTTAAATTACTTAAGACACAAATACACTGCTTTGCGATATTATGTGTGAATGAACGAGTGCAGACACGCGATATATATTGCCAAATCTGTAAAACTGAAAAGCCAATCAGAACAATATAAAATTCAAATAGACCAATCAAAGGAAAATCCAAATTCGTGAAACTGTGTGGTGGGGAAATTTTGGAGAGAACACGAGGTCTGTCATCAACTAAAATTCAATCAATCAACACCTAGACCAAACCTTTCGCGAGATGCATCATTTTTATTTTACATCAATTATTTAATAAAGTAACTTCATCATCAGTAACCAAAGATAAATCATTCAAGTAATAAAGTATTTTTATAATCATTAAACAAAGTTTTCAATGAAGGTATATACATCAAATGGATCCAGGAACCATCAAAACCAAGGAATAAAGTTCAGTAGTGAAGTTTAACATAAAATTAATAAAAGTCAATAAGGGAGTTTATAAAAATGAAATAAAAGTGCAAAGTGTGTGAGAGTGGGAACAAAAATTATGTAAGTAGCATTAATATTTCATTTCATTGTAAAGACAGATCTCGAGAGTTAAAATTAAATAACAAACGAAATCATATCCAGAGTATTACATCAGAAGTAACATTAAAATAAATCAAAAATAAATAAATAATCATTCATTAATAAATAATTGTATTGGGACTAGTTTATTAGGATTAACTGAAAAGAGGGTTTAAACACCTCATGAGTAATCGAAATCGGTCACTAAAGCAACTTAATATCATTCAAATAAATCTATAAAGAATATAATACATTTTGTAATATCAGATTTTATTATGTACTAGTAATTAGAAGAAATTTAAGATTCAATCATTAGAATTAAGACACATAGATTTAAAATTTAGGAGAGCGGGGAATTAAATTACTAGCACCGCCCTCTTTAGACGAATGTAAACTTTAACTTGATTACTTTCGAAAATATAAATTGAGTAAAAATTAATTGTATCACATTTACATGTATTTAACTATTTTGTGAAAAATAATCATTGTAGGAATTATTTTCAGAAATTTCAGAATATATTTAATAATTTTGTGAAACGGTCTCTGTACTTATTTCTACCTAGTTCTTAGGAACATGCCAAGCTAAAATTTGATCCGTAATAAGGATCTGGTGGAGCCCCCAAACTTTAAAAATATTACTATTCAAAATATCCAAGATAAAGTCGCCCAGATTTACATAAGCCTTACAAGTGTGATAATTATTGTTGTCTGAATATGAAAAAAATTTATTTTAATATAGGCTACTGGACCAGGGCCGTATTTGTAAATAGGCTGAGTAGGCTGCAGCCTGGAGCGGCAAACTTTTAGGGGCGGCAATTAGGATTTTTTTTAAACTGAGAACAAACCCTTTCGACTTTATTTGACAGCAGAAAATATTTATGCGTTGCTTAAATGTATAGCTTACGATAATATGTTACTTGAACATTTGTTTTACTCTTCCCACATTCTATGAACTAATATGAATTCACAGCACTTAATCTTGTTACGTAGTTTTCATGTAGCCTGATTTGATCTGTGGAATTATTCATGGATACAACAATAAACTACGAAAAGGACAGCAAAAGAAAGACAATAATTCGACCACGAAGCTGAACCGCTGACGTTAGTTGAGCAAATTTCCAAAATTAAGTTTATAGGCCTATGTTTTAGGGTTTCAACCGACAATTTTGGAAATAGGTCTATACACGACGGTGCTGAATAGCTGCCTCTGTGTACGAAATCTATTAGTAGATTTTGTTACGCCTAAAGCTACGGCTATACTTATACGATCAAAGCAGAGCTGACCCGGTCCGTCGCGGAATTCCGATATAGTGGCTAAATCTATCAAAACCGAACCGTTCCGACATGTGTCGGAAGGATGCGCGCGCATTCCACCTCACCATCAGTTAATCTGGATTTGCTGTTACTGTAACAACTACCGTGAATTGCAAAATCATCATGGAAGAACAGTGCTCTTCGTCTAGCTCGGACACCGACGAAGAATTCTTGATGATTGTGTTGGATGAGGAAAGAAAACAAAGAAAGATAGGGACACATCCTATCAATCAAAAGCGACAAGTAAATAGAAAAAATATTGTTAAACTTAAATTTTGCATAGGCTAAAGCATTATACTAAACAAGTTGTAGTTGTTTTTCTCAGTTGAACAACGTAATTAAAAACAAAGAATAAAACGAAATATGCGTCTGTTTTAATTAGTCCAGTATTACATATGCCAATTAAGTATTGCCAATTTCATAATAAAAACCAGAGTTAAAAATATCACTGTTTCTTGCTGATGACATTTAAAAGACTTAGAAATATGAAGTTTTAGGTCCTACTCCAACATCAAAGAATCAATATTGTTTTGTAGCTTGTAACAACCGAGTCCTTTGGTAAATTTTTAACATCTTCAAGTAATCTGCACATAAAAGTATATTACTGCGTTTGATGCTTTGTTATATCTAATTTATTAAAACTATGACATATATACAAAGTCTGATACATATTATTTTACTGTATCACTGTTATTTTTTGTATCGTTGTTTTTAAATTTGAGTCATTTATTTATAAATAAAGATACCTTTTCAACAAAGCCAGTTTCTTAAAATGTCTTTTTTTTTAAGATATACATACTGTTAGGCAGATAAGTTAGGCTGGTTAGCTTTGCACTACATTTAGAAAGTTCAGGGTGTACACTTTGTACATTTGTGTTTCATAAGTATTAACCTAGGCTGTTTTGTATTTGAGTTTAAAATTATAATGTAGTAAAAAAACTTTTTATACAAAATTATTTTATTTAAAAGAATTAACTATTTTTTTAAATGTCACTGCCTTTGATATAAATTTACCATGTTATATGAATATTTACTTGATTTTTCCAGTCATTTGGAGAATTTCATCACCTTTTTTCATCACGAATTTTCCCGATTGTTGACGAAAGAGACCGAACGTTCTTTCTGATCGGGAGCTATGGGGAGCTGTGGGTATATCTATCAGATACGCGGAGAGCGGAGCCGAGCCGACCCGTTCCGGTATGCTCTCAGAGCATGGAAAAAATTCGGCTCTACGCGGATCGGCTCTGCTCTTATAGATTTAAAAAATTTGGCTCCGCTCTGCTCTGATCTGATCGTACAAGTATAGCCGTAGCTTAAACCTCCAGCTTCGACTCGCAATCTTGCACCTCAATCTTGTGGCCTCGGGTTATGAGCTTCGCTTCGCTCGCAGCGTAAAAACTCACCCTCGGCTTCGGATGAGAAGATCCCCAAAGTAAAATCCACCACGTGGCTTAGAACCGGGTACTGTTAT
This sequence comes from Philaenus spumarius, assembly GCA_018207615.1. Taxonomy (NCBI): domain Eukaryota; kingdom Metazoa; phylum Arthropoda; class Insecta; order Hemiptera; family Aphrophoridae; genus Philaenus; species Philaenus spumarius. Next base: position 158,694 of record JAGFPH010001940.1, read on the forward strand.
ATTATTTTTCGTTTTGATCGATTTTGTGGGAACCGAACGAGCTATAAGGTCGCGTAAAAAAACAAAATGTGCAGAATAACAGCCTAGATTTATATTTTTAGAAAAAACTCTAAAATAAATCATTCTCGTAGGAAAATTTTCAAAAAATAGTTACTTCCTGTCAATAAACGTACTTCCGGTAGTTGGATTTTTTGGCTAACGAACTCGTCCGACCGACGTAGACAACCAACATGTGTACCAAATTTGGACCAAATCGGACTTAAAATGTGGCCGCTAGAGTGCGAACGCCTACATCTATAGTCTATATAAAAGCGAAATACCACTCACTCACTGACTCACTCATCACGATTTCTCAAAAACTAATGAACGGATTGAAATGAAATTTGGTATGTATAGCTTCCTATAGGGCCATAGGTGCTTACTAAGAAAGGGTTTGAAAAAATTCGAAATTTTAGGGGGGTTTGGGGGATCAAAGTTATTAAAAAACAATTTCTTCAAAACTGCCGAACGGATTGGAATAAAATTTGGTATGTAGCTTCCTCTAGGGCCATAAGTGTTCACTAAAAAAGGGTTTTAAAAAATTGAAAATTTTATGTGGGTTTGGGGGGTAAAAATGACTAAATCACGATTTCTCCAAAATCACCGAACAGATTGGAATGAAATTTGGTATGTAGCTTCCTCTAGGACCATAGGTGCTCACTAAGAAAGGGTTTCAAAAAATTCGAAATTTTAGGGGGGTTTGGGTATTAAATCACGATTTCTTCAAAACTACCGAACGGATTGGAATGAAATTTTGTATGTAGCTTCCTCTAGGGCCATAGGTGCTCACTAAGAAAGGGTATGAAAATTTTCGAAATTTTAGGAGGGGTTTGGGGGGATCAAAGTTACTAAAATCATAATTTCAGATCTTTCATTATTATGACAATAGTGCTTTTATTATCTATATATAAAAGCCAAATACCACTCACTGACTGAACACTTAAAGAGAATACAATTACGTTAAAAAGACTGAAAATACCAACCACCATGGGCAACGCCGTACGGGTCAGCTAGTATACTATATATATGATTTTTAATGACACACCAAAACGTGTTCTGGGGACCATGATCGGTGCTCTTTTGCTACTCCCGACCAAATCTTACCATGAGGGTCACTGCAACAGCTCATTTTCCCTATGGAAATTCACTAAAAAGGAAAGTTTGGCCTGACGAAGATCAAAGTGGAGAAATAAACTACGCCAAAAGGGACGACATAAGAATAAATATGTTTCTTTTGATAATAGACTCCTTTACTGGTGAGTTCAAGAAGAGACGAATAGCCTATATCAAGTTTCAAGACAAGTTTTACTTCTTCAGTTCTATGAAAACAAGAAAGAACGAGGAATTGAGGGAAAAAGGCAACTTATTTCTACCACACCTATACACACGACTTGGATTCTGATTTCATTGAAGAGTGGGTCCATTTCCAGAAGTACTGTGTTGCAGGTGCTGAGATTGAACACAAACTTCCCCGTTAAACATTTGACTCCAAACACAATGTGATATCGATAGACCAAGTATTCTGTTACTCACTCGTTCTATTGCAGAACCGGTTTCGTCCTTCAATCTCGTGTAGACTTCTCATATGTTGGCTTATCTCGTGTTGTCCAGCCTCCGACCCTTAGCTTCACAATACTTGGCCAAATCTCGGCCCAACGTCATTAGCTCCCGGCCCCACACTTTAACAGACTGGCCCCGAATCTAGATTAGGGTTATGCGTATATAACCCATCTAACTTCCGTGTTGACAAACTACACTGTTCTTACGTGCAACACAAAAACACTTCCGCCAAGCTCATCCTTCCTTATTATGCTTCCTTGTTTACCTCCATCTGTCTTACGCAAAGTAATATCTTTACACTAAACATACTAACTCTAATACTGAATATACAGTAACTAATATCTTTTATTACACGCCCTATCAATTCGTAACAATAGTTCCAAGGAATTTAAAATTTTCTCGGATGTAATGTGTAATGTAAAATTTTCTCTAGAAGATGTGTAGGCCTACGTGATTTTGGACATTTCACTAAGAATAAGCCTGTGCATACCTGAAGAACGTAGTTTTCCCGCCTCAGAATAGTTAAAATCTATCTACGAACCATTTTTTTCTAAAGGAAGGTTGGACTCACTTTCTTTACTGTTTATTCAGGCAAAAACCACGAAAACACTTTCGAAAGAGGACATTATAAATGAGCTTTCTGGGCTTGCTCTTAAAAAATCGAGAGAAAATTATGTAAATTTGAACACGAATGAAGGTGCAAAATGTAATTAATATACGGGTTGTTTAATTTGTTCGTATATAAAATTTTGTTGTAGATGGTACCGGTAGCTATACTTTATTTTCAATACGAGTAATAAACCAATAATTAACAACATTTTATGTAGCCTAACTTAAACTTCATTGCCCTTATCCAGTAAAAGTTAATTGAATACAGTACTTTATCTATGTAAAAACATAAAGTTTTTATGGTAAAACTATAAATTATGGTAAAAACTCGTGCATTTGATAAATTTACAATAGCCTACCAAGGTTTATAAAGTGGTTGTGTTAGTATATTATAATAACTTAGTCAGATTTACTTTAGGACCAATCGTAATCTTTTATCTAATTTACAATATTAAAATTCTCTTAGTAAGCATATTTTGTATCATGTAGGCCTACATTAATAATAATAGGACCTATGAAAAAACAATAATTTTAAAACGGAAAAGATAGGCCTAACCTATAAAACAAAAAACAGATAAACGGACGAATATGTACGTTTTAGATTTAGTAGCTAATAACCTCATTTGAGGTTTTGTGTTTAGTTATTTTGTGAAATTGCCAGCTTAAAATAACCTAATTTTATTGAAATCCCGTTTGCAATAATTATTAATTGTGCTTGTGAGAGCTTAATAATTCCAATAATTAGCGATATTTGTCAATAATTAAGTCAAAGTTTAAATAAATCTTTGCACATTACGGAACAGATTAGAAACAATATTCAATTAAGCATGTAGACAGCAGCACCTCCCGGGATAATTATTAATTCTAATTATTAGCATTATTTATTTGTTAATTAATAATACACCCAAAGTTTAATAAAATCTTTGCAGGTAGCAGCACATTACGGAACAGATCTGACAAACGTATCTGCCACTGCGTATCTTTTTTTTTTTTTAGGCGGAAAAATGCATTTAGACAGACCTCTCGTTAGAGAAGGTACTGTGGGGCTCAATCCAGAATAAGTCTGGCAATACCCACTAAACGACCGCCCTCCCCCCAAGTAAGGAAGTCACTCTGGCTCCGAACACAGGCACAAGAGTGTATCCGCCAGCCTCTCCTGAGAAGCTATACAACACTCATGTACCCGTGTAACGGACAGAGACACTCCGCATGCATCACTGGAGGGAGCGTCAGCAGCATCTAGGGGCTATTCCCTAATGACTGCTAAATCAATCTGAAACTCACTTAATAGAAAAGAAGGCAAACTGGTTAGTGTTAATCTTGATGGAGTCGCAGCATGAAGAAACCTATGGCGGGTCGTCCAGGATAGCTGCAGGCCGAGGCCTACCATCTTCCTGGATGTCGAGTCTCCTGCAGATCTCGGCTATATGAGGATAGCATGAGTTGCGTGCATCCTGAAACAGTTTAGTGGCACATCTTATAGCAAAAACTTCTAGGGTAGGGATAACAGCTGACCCTAGAATGGTGGAGTTCCTCACGTACCATGGCTGCTGCGTGAGTCTGCGAAGAGCGGTAGTCTGAAGAGTCTCCAGCTGTTTCCTACTGGATTTGCTGGCAAGCGCCCACCAAGCAGTAGACGCGTACATCAGCACTGAACGAACTATTAACAGAAAAATAGTTAATTTAGTTTTTACTGGCAAGGGGCTACGCCTTGCCAACAAGAGTGAGAGGAAACCCTGAATTTTCTTTCCTTCGGAGAACTTGTTCTGCACGTGTCGCCTGAAGTTGAGTTGACTGTCCAGCGTTATGCCGAGGTACTTGACAGAAGGCTTCCAAGGGATAGCCATCCCGTCAAGTTCCACGGCACGTGTCATTCTACGCATTTTTTGTCCTGTCTCGCTGAGAAAAATGACAGAGCTCCGGAATTATTACTGTTGTATCCGTAAGGTGCTGTCACCTGGTAGATAAAAGTAAAACTATTTATTTTTAATTATTTTACTACAGTTTGGAAAGTGCTACTGCCAACTTTGAAATTGGAACTATTATTTATTCCTACTTACAGTGACTAGATAAAGACAGTGTGGCCATATGAAAGTGGCCTCCATGTTTTTCCTAAAAGTAATGTCATCTGCTCAGAATTATAATGTAAAGATTAGTGTTGTACCTCTTTGTAATTATAAGAGCAATGACCTCTTTGTTTTTTTGTATAAAGGGAAAAACCAGCGATTTAATTGTTACAGTTTGATATTTATATTGAAATTAAATAATAAAAACTGTGTTTCTTCTTAAAAAGTGTATTCTGTTTTTTCGTGCAAAAAATTTAACAAATATAATAGAAACAGATAAAAATGTAGGATAAACATGGCTGCCGGCCAATAGGAAACAAGACCTCACTTGGCCACACTGTCTCTATCTAGTCACTGTATTCCTACTGTTGTTGTAGCGCTTTCTAGTAGTTAAAGTAACAACTACGATCAATATGATTTCAATATTTGGCAGAACTACTGTCAAAATAGATCAGCAAAAACTGTAACCTACTTTTCCTCAGTGAGACTGCACTTCTTTTGTCCCGCCTCACTGAGAAAAATGACAGCACCGAAATTAAAACTATTTTATCTGCAAGATGCTGCCACCTGGTAGATAAATTTAAAACTATTTATAATTATTTTGCTTCAGGCCGGAAAGTGCTGCCAACTTTAAAATTGGGAACTATTATTTGCTCTAATATACAGGTTGATTTTTTTAAATGGGCCACCATTGGTATCTCAGAAACTATACAAGTTACAACAATCTTTAAATGGGGGACCTTTCCTTGTTTTTTGGGAAATTAAAAAATATGTAGTTAAAATATTTGTAAATGGCCGCCATTTTCCAATATGGCGGTCAACTTTGAAATTTCTTATGGAAGCCCCTATTTTTTATGACGGATTTGGATTTAACATGCAATTTTAAGACGTTTTTATTCTTGGTGTTTTTTTTATAAACTTAACAGTTTAGCCGCTAGGAGCGCTGAAAGTTTTAGAAACTCTAATTTCAACAATATTATTAAAGAGGCATGTTTTAAAATTTGCAAACAATAAAATTTAACTCAAAGGGTAATATTTTGTACAATGGAAAGTTAAAAAGCTTATGTAATTTCACAAATACTTAATTTTATACAAAAAATGTACTTAAATTAAATTACTGTTAAAAAAATCACCTCTCCTACCCCACCTTACAAGTCACAGTGAATCTGTTTAATAATTTAAACATGTTTGTAGAAAGTAGGTATGTGCCAGTTCCTGGTACCGTTTATTTAACAGTAATTTAAGTACGTTTTTTGTATAAAATAAAGTATTTGTGAAATTGACACAGCTTTTTAACATTCCACTGTACAAAATATTGCTCTTTGAGTTAAATTTTATTGTTTGCAAATGGTAAAACATGCCTCTTTAATAATTGTTGAAATAAGAGTTACTGAAACTTTCAGCACTCCTAGCGGCTAAACGGTAAGTTTATCAAAAAAACACCAAGAATAAAAAAATCTTACAATTACATTTAAAACCCAAATCTGTCATAAAAAAATTTTCTACGGGTTTCTATAAGAAATTTCAAAGTTGACCACCATGTTGGAAAATGGCGGCCATTTAGAAATATTTTAACTACATATTTTTTAATTTCCCAAAAAACAAGGAAAGGTTCCCCATTTAAAGTTTGCTGTAAAATTAATACTTTCTGAGATCCCAATGGTGGCCCAATTAAAAAAATCACATAAAATAGAAAATTTTTTGAGAGGCTGTAGCTCATAAACGGTTGGGATTAGGAAAAAATACAAAAGAATAAAAATGTCTTAAATTTGTGTCCTCAATCGAAATTCAACATAAAAAATAGGGGTTTCTATTTGAAAAAATGAAGTTGGCCGCCATATTGGAAAAATGGCGGAGTTTTTGGAAATGTTAATATTGTATTTTTAATGTAAGGGTAAAAGTAGGGAAGGTCCCCATTTACTGATTGTTGTAACTTTTATAGTTTCCGAGATGCCAATGGTGGCCCATTTAAAAAAATCACCCTGTATATTTTGTTAGATTACTTTATAATAAATAAATAACTTTTTGTAAATTATTAGTAAGGTGCTCCAACCTGTGATTTGTTTTCATAATAATTATATTCCTATAATTTAAGGGTCTGTAAAAAAACATTTAATTTCTTAAGGCAGATTGAATTTTATTGTTTAACCATAAGTAGTGGTATTTCCATAAAGTTATTTCCTTTCAAAATATAGGCATATATAGGTTAGTTTACCAGTCTAAGAACATTTTTAGAATGTCACCTAACTACAAACAGAATAAAACAGTTTGACTTTTCTAACGAATCTTAAAAGACATTTGTAAAAAAAGTAAAATAAAACTAATGTAATTAAGTTAATAATATGTTACAAAAATTAAATTGTAAAAAACCCTTAAACCAATTTAAAGCTTTTTTGTATAAAATAACACCAATTAATTATGTAGTTGTTTAAACCGAATCTAAATACACAACTATAAAGAGGGGGCAAATGGGATCAAGCCTACAGGAGGTAAACTCCTAAATCCGGCCTTGGATAAATTGGTAGTTCTTTCAAAGAATATAAATTGGGTCGGTTTATCAAGCTTACCGTTTAGGCTGTTTTTGAAATATTTCAAATATTTTGAAAAAGTTAAATAATAAAACACTTTTAACGCAGATTAGTAAAACCAATGAATACAGAAAACTATTCTGTATTCATTGGTAAAACAAATCATGTGTGCAAATTGAGCCTAAAGTATTATAATACTGTCTTACAACAGCATAATAATTATTTTCTTTTAAAAAAAATAGGCCTAATAAATGTTATTCCCAAAACAAAATAAGTATTATACATATGTTTTTTTAGCTCTATAACCAAACTGAATCCGAAGCAGAAATGGAAGACAATTAAGTACGGTAATTAATTGGATTGGAGATGGAAAAAACAATAGTGAAAATTGCTTACTAAAAGATACAAACGACCAGGACGTTTCTGACCATACAAAGGTTGTTGATATTTTTAACTCCTTTTTTGTGCAGTAGCTTCTGATCTTCGAATTAATATTTAGTTGAAAAAGTGACGAATATGAACTGAGACAAATAGGTGTAAGCAACTACCGGCAAATATTTCGGCAAAGCACTAGTAGCCTACTAAGTCTGTGTATTTCTACCCAACAAAAATTGAATTACAGGCAGTAATAAATTCATTAGACAATAGAAAAGTTCCTGGTTTTAAAACTATACTGTAACTCAAAGGATTGCTAATAATATTACAGATGTCCTTGTTTATTTAATTAATTACAGTTTGGATGAGGGGGAATTTCCAAAGGTTAAAAAAAAACAATTGTCAAACCAGTCTTCAAAAAAAATGACAAGCGGGATCCTAGCGATTATAGGCCAATATCCTTACTTTCAATATTTTCAAAAATATTGGAAAAGGACGTAAAATGTAAATTACTAAAACTTTCTTAGTAAAAATAACTATTTTAGGAATAATCAGTTCAGTTTCAGAGAAAAATTAAAATAATTACGATGTTCTGTTAAACTTTGTGTGTAAGGTCTACGATGGCATAAATGAGAAAAAATACTGCGCTGGTATCTTCATGGATGTCATGAAAGCCAATACAGTGGATCATACGATCTTGTTGTACAGGCTGTATGATGTAGGCATTATAGAGACCAATTGCTTCAATGGTTTCGTTCATTCCAAACCGACAGGACGTAGCAAACCATCAACAATGTTACTAGTAGGCTCGAAAATAGGTCTATAAAATATGGAATATCTAAGTAGTATTATAAAGTAGTATATTTTGGTACCTAGTATTATACAGAGGCTACTCATTTTAAACGTTGCTAGGTTAGGTATTATATAAGTTATGTTTAGAAATTAAAACCCTTTTTTAGTAGTAAACGATGAAATTTCTTTACAAACTAGAAACATACTTTGACTAGAGAGTGTAAGTTAGAACCCTTCAGGCTATTTTTGTTTTAGCAACGTTTAAAATTAGTGGCTTCCATATAATACGTAAGTACCCAGTTTTTTCTGGACCGTTATTTATAATATATATTATGAGAACAGCGCGTCTTAAACGTGATGTCGCTTTTGCAGATGACACAGCACTATTTTATAGGGCTGACACCTTGGAGGAACTTGGATCTAATATGCAGAATGACATACTTCCACTCTGATGGTGGATACGACAGATCAAATCCACAAAATTACTTAGAGCGTTTTTGGTCAGAAAGCTTTGAAGGAAAAATTTCATAGTCTGCAGCAAACAACTTGACACTAAAATAGACTTTTTCTACTTTACAAATGAAGACTTTGAGCAAAAAAATGAAGTAGTACATTAAAATAAAATTCTTCCTTATACTTATATTTGTTATGTGGGTAAAGGAAAGAACAGTAGAACCGCTCTTAACAGGCCTCGGATCAACCGGTCCTCGGTTTAAGAGTTTGCTCCAGTCAACGAGAAAGCAACCGGAAACGCAACCGCTTCTCACTGTATCCCTATCTAAACAGTGCAATTTCTTGCACCTGAACGCTTTGACATTTTCTCATTTCAAACCATTTTATAAGTCTATCTTTTGTAATTGAGTGTTGAAAAAAAACTGAATATTCTTTATAAAATTTCTGATCCGGCTTGCAAATTATTTTTAACACGCTTATATTAGCTTCACTTGTATTTATGTTTGTTTGTAAGTAACTCTCCTTTGGACTAAAGGCCAGTGGCTTATTACTGTTAGTATATCTCTCTTACGCAAGTTCATTCGTTGGCCGAGCGGTCTAAGGCGCGGGTCGTCGCTGACGTCAATCCCCAGACTCACCGATCGTGGGTTCTAATCCCGTCTACGGCCGAAATTTTTTTTCAGTGATTTTTTCAATAATTAATCAAACTAAAAATTAAAAAATAAATATAGTTTGAAAAAACTAAAAAACACGCTTTTATAATACATCGAACTAAAAAGTGAAAAATAAATATAGTTTTAAAAAACTAAAAAACACGCTTTTAGAGCATATCAAACTAAAAAGTTAAAAATATTTTTTCAAATAAGCTTAAAACAATAATAAACGATAAATACTAGCATTATTGTAAAAAAAAAGCGTGGGGCGCTTTGTCCATATTTCTCGTACATCGAGCGCCCAACGCTTTTTTTTTACAATAATGCTAGTATTTATCGTTTATTATTGTTTTAAGCTTATTTGAAAAATTATTTTTAACTTTTTAGTTTGATATGCTCTAAAAGCGTGTTTTTTAGTTTTTTTAAACTATATTTATTTTTCACTTTTTAGTTCGATGTATTATAAAAGCGTGTTTTTTAGTTTTTTCAAACTATATTTATTTTTTAATTTTTAGTTTGATTAATTATTGAAAAA
>JAGFPH010001940.1:168703-190253 GCA_018207615.1 Philaenus spumarius
TATGTTTTATTCCCGGATTGATAATTGGTAGTAAATATGCTTCAAAATTGCTGATTTTTTGGTGAAAGGGTCCTAGTAGGATTATTCAGATACACTTTTTTTGTTTTTCGATCGGATTCAAAATGGCGGAGTTATACCGATTAATCGTTTTTGGGTAGGGATTTAACGGTATATAAGTATATGGGGTTTTCCCACCTTGATAAAATGGTAGTAAATATGCTTCAAAATAGCTGAAATTTTAGTGGAAGGGTCCTTGTAGGATGTCCCAGACGCTGATATTTTCATTTTTCAATTTAACTCAAAATGGCGGGTCGTTTGATTCAAACCAAAATGGCAAAGTAGAGCGAGGAAAATGCATTATTTCTCCCACTCATAAGCCCTTGTGCAGATTTTGAGCTATATCGTTCGAAAGGTAATTAAATTTACAACAATCCTGTGCAAAGGTATTTCAGGTCCAGTCCCCGGAACAAGGAACAAAATTGATAGAAAGCTCCCGATAAATGATTTTTTCATTATCCGTGTAAGGTTTTTGCACAATTTCTCCCACTCATAAGCCCGTGTGAAATTTTTTAGCTATATCGTTCGAAAGGTAATTAAATTTACTACAATCTTGTGCAAAAGTAATTCAGGTACAGTCCCGGAACAAGGAACAAAATTGATAGGAAACTCCCGATAAATGATTTTTTTAATTATCCATGTAAGGTTTTTGCACAATTTCTCCCACTCATAAGCCCGTGTGCAATTTTTGAGCTATATCGTTAGAAATTTAATTAAATTTGCTACAATCTTGTGCAAAAGTAATTCAGGTACAGTCCCCGGAACAAGGAACAAAACTGATAGGAAACTCCCGATAAATTATTTTTTAATTATCCATGTCAGGTTTTTGCACAATTTCTCCCACTCATAAGCCCGTGTGCATTTTTTGAGCTATATCGTTCGAAAAGTAATTAAATTTAGTACAATCCTGTGCAAAAGTAATTCAGGTACAGTCCCCGGAACAAGGAACAAAATTGATAGGAAACTCCCGATAATGATTTTTTAATTATCCATGTCAGGTTTTTGCACAATTTCTCCCACTCATAAGCCCGTGTGGAATTTTTTAGCTATACCGTTTGAAAGGTAATTAAATTTACTACAATCCTGTGCAAAGGTATTTCAGGTACAGTCCCCTGAACAAATAACAAAATTGATTAAAATCTCCCGATAAATGATTTTTTTCATTATAAATGTCAGATTTTTGCGCGATTACTCCCACTCATAAGCCAGTGTGCACTTTTTTAGCTATAGCGTTCGAAAGGTAATTAAATTTACTACAATCCTGTGCAAAAGTAATTCAGGTACAGTCCCCGGAACAAGGAACAAAATTGATAGGAAACTCCCGATAAATAATTTTTTTAATTATCCATGTCAGGTTTTTGCACAATTTCTCCCACTCATAAGCCCGTGTGGAATTCTTGAGCTATATCGTTCGAAAGGTCATTAAATTTACTAAAATCCTGTGCAAAGGTATTTCAGGTACAGTCCCCTGAACAAATAACAAAATTGATAGGAAACTCCCGATAAAAGATTTTTTCATTATAAATGTCAGGTTTTTGCACGATTACTCCCACTCATAAGCCCGTGTGAACTTTTTTAGCAATATCGTTCGAAAGGTAATTAAATTTACTACAATCCTGTGCAAAAGTAATTCAGGTACAGTCCCCGGAACAAGGAACAAAATTGATAGTAAACTCCCGATAAATTATTTTTTAATTATACATTTCAGGTTTTTGCAGAATTTCTCCCACTCATAAGCCCGTGTGCAGTTTTTGAGCTATATCGTTCGAAAGGTAATTAAATTTACTACAATCCTGTGCAAAGGTAATTCTGGTACAGTTGCCGAAACATAGAACAAAATTGATACGAAGTGTCAAACAAATGATTTTGTCACTATCAGTGTAAGATTTTTGCACAATTTCTCCCACTCATAAGCCCGTGTTCAGTTTTTGAGCTATATCGTTCGAAATGTAATTAAATTTACTACTATCCTGTGCAAAAGTAATTCAGGTACAGTTCCCGGAACAAGGAACAAAATTGATAGGAAACTCCCGATAAATGATTTTTTTAATTATCCATGTCAGGTTTTTGCACAATTTCCCCCACTCATAAGCCCGTGTGCAGTTTTTGAGCTATATCGTTCGAAAGGTAATTAAATTTACTACAATCCTGTGCAAAGGTAGTTCTGGTACAGTCGCCGGAACAAAGAACAAAATTGATATGAAGCTCCAAACAATTTATTTCTTCACTATCCGTGTAAAGTTTTTGCTCAATTTCTCCCACTCATAAGCCCGGTGCAATTTTTGAGCTATATCGTTCGAAACGTAATTAAATTTACTACAATCCTGTGCAAAGGTAATTCAGGTACAGTCCCCGGAACAAAGAACAAAACTGACAGAAATCTCCTGATAAATGTTTTTTGTATTATCAATGTAAGGTAATTACGCAATTTCTCCCACTCATAAACCCAAGTGCAATTTGTGAGCTATATCATTCGAAAGACAATTAAATTTACTATAGTCCTGTGCAAAGATATATTTGGAACAATTTCCGCAACAAGGAACAAAATGCATAGGAATCTCTCATTATATAATACTAGTTATTCCCTGATAAGAAAATTCGGCTATAGTAATGCGGCAGTGCTGCTTACGGGGTTTAATTTTTTATTGTGTTAGGAAAAAAAATTCAAACTTTGTACTTATAAAATGTCAATTGTAAGTATAACAAATCAAAAGCATTTAAAAAATGTAAATTGCAAGACTGATGCTTACTGTGACTGTGCTTAAAATGAGACCTTGCAAACAATTTTATGATAAAAAGTAAACGAAATAAATGGTTTGAAATTTAACATTGTTCTTATTGGATAAAAATCCAAGATGGCCGCCATACTACAGCAGACCCTTAACCGGCCTATCCCATGAAACAACGGATTTTTTTTCTCTTACAGATTATATTACTGTAACTTTCCGAAGTCTGAAACATTGATTGTTTGCGATATTTTCTGGAAAATAAAGCGGGGAGACGCAACACGTTAGTGTTGTGGCAAGCAGAACAGGGGAGGGGGAGTGTGAGTTTGATTCCCCTCCTGCTTACACGGCAACTATATTTTTAACTTCCCGCTACCAATAAAGGGAAGTTATTGATTTCGGTCCGATTTTCAAAAGTCGAGTTTTCATTAAATCTCCACGTTTTGAGGTCCCAGGAAGCCATTCTGACTATTCCCGCCGAGATGTCCGACCGTGTGTGTGTGTGTGGGGGTGTGGATGTATGTGTGTAAATAAATTTTTGTCGTACAGTTTCTCAAAAACGAATCAACCGATTGAATTCTACGACATGTCATTCGAAAGGGTGTATCAAAACTTAGATCTGATTAGATTTGAGAGTTAATCCATCGAGCCAATCCGAAGAAATTTAAAAAAATAACCTAAATTTTTTTTGGAATTTTTAAGTTTTTTAAAAATAACTTTAAAGTGTGCGAAAAAATCATAATAAAACCATGTATACATTTTTTGTGCTTAAAAAACTGCTTTTTTGAAAATGAAAATCGGACGACACATTCAAAAGTTATCGTTGTTTAAAAATTCACAAATTTTCGTTTTTTGGTATTATTTTAACATATTTTCCATATTTCTCAACCAATCAATACAAACCTGTACATTTTCTTTTTGTGCTTTAAAAACTGCGTAGAATGCTTTTTTAACAATGAAAATCGAACGACGCATTCAAAAGTTATCGTTGTTTAAAAATTCACAAATTTTCGTTTTTTGGTATTTTAACAAATAAACTCATTTTTAAGCGTTTAAAATTCAAACTAAGTGGGAAGTTCTAGGGTTGGCCTGCACGGTCAACCAATTTCCAGATTTTTTTCATAGAATCTATTGACAAAGCGGCATCCTTTGTTTCTTTGTCTTCGTCTGTTGCTTTGTCGGAACCTTTACTGAATTTTGTGGGAGCGTACGAAAATGGAGAGACTTGGCTTTAAAAAAATCTTTGAAAGTTAAACAACAGAAAAAATAAGTGATTTTTTTAAACAATGATACAGTACATGTAAATTCAGTTTTCAAAGTTTATGTAAGTTTAAAAATGTTTAATTTGTTGGTGTTTGTTCATGTACACACAAAAAATGAGTTGCAATAAGTCTTATTTTTGCTTGTTTATTTATGAAATATGTAGGTTATTTTTTAACAAAAATCTATTTTCTACGGGAACGTCCGATCAAACAGGTAATCAGTCAGAGTCTCGATCCTAACAGACCGGTTAAGAGGAGTTCTACTGAACCTACAAAATTAGTTACATCTTGTAAGCTGTCATTTAATTCCAATTTTCAGTTTAGAAAATCTGAATTTCTACTACAGTAGAGTCCCGCTGTTCCGAACAGAGTTCAGAAAAATACAGATTTTTTAAACATAAAAACAAGAGAAATTAAAAAGACGTTCGTGAAAAAACGTACATTTATTGTTATACAAATAAGTTAAATAGAGACATAGATAGAGCCTAAGTTTGATTAAAACTCCTGAAATCAAATTTAAATGAAAGCTGGTTTTATTTCCTTCACGTTTTCCATCCGTTTTGCTGGAAGGAAGCTACGGCAACAAGCGTTCGGTGAAACAGAACCAGAAATAATAAAGGATTAGATACAACAGCTAGGCACTAGCAGCGTTGTTGCTACCTGCCAGTTGCATTCATCCGTTTTTCTTCTACGTTTTCAAGATCTCGAAGGAATTTTATTTTTTTCTCGATCTTTTTTCAATATGATGCGGTACTAACGGACAGACAGCGGGATGACAAAACGGACAGTTCGAACAACCTATCCCTTCCCTTCCGTGTTTAGGAAAAAAAACTAAATCGTAACGCAACGGAAGGCGTAAACCGACACTAAGGCGAGGTCAAGAGTATTTGCCGCGTCTTCGTGTGATACGAGTTCAGTTTGAGCGTTTACCTCCTTCTCGCTTTCCTCCAATCCGATCAATGTTGCTGTATAGAACTGATACTAGCAGACATCCCTGCACTTAATTACTTAATTTACTTATTAACAAGTCAATACATTTATATTATTAATGAAATCCGCCCATTCCGAATTCCTGCTAAACCAAACAGTGTTCAGTCCCAATTAGTTCGAAATAGCGTGACTCTACTGTATTAACTTTTCTAAACAACTCAAATTATTTATCTTTTTCCAAACAATGAGCCTTGATTGTTTATACACTTTTTCAGTACACAATAAAATTCTTGGTAAAACAATACATAAACACAATAACAAAAAATTTGTGAAAATAATCAATTCTGTTTTACTTTCAACTGTTACTTAAAAACTTGTTTTAATATTACAAAATATTTTATACACTAAATAGACTAAATCACAATTTCACGCATAATCATGTACTATCATCCACCGCTCGTAGGTCAGCAACCACATCAAGCTGAGTGTCGTCACTGTTATCTTTTTGTAATGATCCATCGGTTTCTAAAACTTCTTCGACAACATCCACATCGGCCATTATATCGTCCAATACCAGATCTCCGTCATTCTGATCTACAGACAGATCTTCATTTGCAATATCTAAAGTTTTCTCTGGTTCTTTTTCTTCAACAGTTGTTTCTTCAATTTCCATAGCTGCATCCATTTCATCTGTTTTAGACTCTGGTAATGTAGGTAGTGTAACATCGGGTATACTTTCTGTAGATTTCTGTTCATCAGCAAGTGGCTTGTCTTCTTTAATTCTATCCTCTAGTTTGATGTTCTGCCAAAACAAAACATAAGTATAAGTTTGTTATACAAGATTATTAATTACAACACCACTCAAATAATTTTTTATGTTAACAGAAGAAAAAATCTTATAGTCAAGTTCAGGTAAAAATCAGGAAATGAGTTGAGATAAGTTTTTTAAGAAATTTGTACATTGAAAATACAATAATTTTAACTTTACTTCATTTGTAAAATTTATCATCTTGGTAGTATTTAGGTGATAGCAGGCTACACACTATTAAATAGAAAAATCATTTGTAATTTTCTAAAGACAGATATAGCACTAAAAGACAGCAAACAAGATTAAGGATGATGGCTCCCGTGGTCTCAGTGTTTAGTCGGACGAGTTAGAAATGTCTTCTTATTTTAGCCAAACACCAAACATATGTAATCATCGTTTCAGATTTTGAGTTTTTCTAAAAGCCAATGTCACGCAAATGTAAGGATTTTATTATTATTATATTTCACTATGTAAGGTTTTTATTTTGATACGGGCGACTTTATCATGTAAGGTTTATTTTTACTTTTATGTTTACCTTTATGAGGTATATTATATTTTTTAAACCATGTAGTCTGTCTTATTTGGGGGCTCCACCAGATTCGACTTACGAATCAATCTTTGCTTGGCTTGAGAGGTCCGACTCACAACTAATTGGTTGAAATAACTTCAGAGACGTTTGATGGTTCGAATTAAATGTATAATTGATAATAAGAGATTGTACATGACATATGATTAATTTGATAGCTACAATTTTTCTAAATTAATAACATTAATTATCTGGATATGATTTTGATTTTCTTTAATTTGCTTAACTTCGAGATCTGCCCTAACATAAATTGAAATTTTTAATTTACTTACATATTTGTGATTTTCCCTTTCACTCACTTTTAAATTGATTTTTAGATTTTCACTTTAGATAACTTTATTTAACACATTTATTTTATTTATATTCGCACATTCACTGAACACTATATACTCGTAATTCTGTAAAGGCTTCCGTTTCCTCGAATGGGCTCCAAATTTGGTCCTTGGGTAGAATCCCATAGATTGATGTGTAGGTTACTTGATTTTTACATTGGCTGATGATTACTTATTGATGACTTAATGGGTGATTCTTTTACTTTAGTTAATTTTAATGTTTTAGGTTGAAATATACATTGTAGTGTTGAAGCGGGCTTTTAGGTCTTGCCCGTTCAAAAGATTTTAAAAGACGGCCACACTTTTCACGCTCTTCCACTACTGCTGGTACCGCGTCCTTTTGAAAAACAGTCTTCCTATTGGCTAAAGTTTTTTCTCTCATCTCCCATTGGCCTTTCATTTTTCCTTTAAATTTATCTGTATATTCTTGTGAAACCATTCTCATGATATTCCGCACTGTTCGCTAAAGCTATGTGAAATGTAATATGAGTCGTTTCACTAGTTTCAGAGCAAGTTGTTCTAGTGCTGCTGACTTGATTGAAATGTCTGGGAACGTAACCTAATAGTTTACTAGTGTGTTACTAGTATCAGGTGTAATCTTTCAACTGTGTCCAGAGCAAAGATTTCTTCTTAACTAACTTGCTTTGAATATTGGAATATTTCTTTAATTTCGTTTTATTTTTCTATTTGAATTATTTAAGTCTTTGGGAATATCGGTGTCTACTGTCTACCAATATATCCGTGACACAAATGAAATACGCCGAAATGACGCTCATGAAAAAATTACAAAAAATGTTTACTACTTGCTATATAGGCCTTGAACTTTTTCATTTTGTTACTGAATATTTTTATTTCTTGAGCTAATAACTTTGTAAATTTTACATCAATTATTTTTTTACCGCCATATATGAATTCTTAGAACTGTTCTCTACAAAAAAGCTAAGGAACACTTTTGGATTGGGATAGAACTACTATATTTGGCGAATTTTTGAAAATATGCTTGCACACACACCACACACTAATATGGCTTGGCGTTGCAAAATATTAGCACGGACAGTTGTAGGGTTAAGCCCCCAAAATGATATAGAGGGTCAGATATGTCAAAACATTGTCCTGTCATGTAAAACTAAATATATAGAATGTTTTGTTAACTTTTTTTAGTAATACAAATGAGTGGATTAAAGGGACTTTATGAACAGTCTTATACAGTCTACAATCAATCATTCATTGCCTTTAGTTTTAATAAACAACTGACAACTGCAAAATCTTCAGGTACAAAAACCCTCGAGTTGTTTGAGGCCTGTACCACTACGTCTGAAGAGAAAATAACAAACTAATTGTCAGTGCCTTGGTGACAAACATGCATTCGCAATCTCGTGTTTCGCATTCTATTTATAAACAAATTTAAAGATTAGTAAAACAACTCATATAGTAAGAATCAATAACATATTTCCACATTACAGAAGAGCGCCAATAATCCGAAACGTCAAAAATCCGAACACGTTCCGAGGCAGCCCCTGCAAAAATTTCGTTTTTGTTTTCACAAATTCCAATTATTGCGTCGTTAAAGATTTTACAAAAATCTTCATAGCAGTTTGACATTATTATGTCTTTCTAAACACTTCTTAATACCTGCTCTCACACGCCCTCACACCAGACTGGCTGTTAGTATTTTCTCTGTCACGCTAATAACCTGCATTAGCGCTAGCAGTAAACAAACAGCGTAAACATTCAGAAAGTTCATTCATTTCTCTTTGTGTAATCATTAAAACAGTGTGTCGTACATACAATAGTGTACTATACAGTATTTTTTTTTTATTTTTCGTTTGTGTTAACTATAATTTACAAGTGAACTTTTAATTATGTACTGTAGGCCTACTGTAATTGAGAGTTACAAGTGTAATCATGTTGGCCATACTGAGTACGTGCAGGTTCTTCTAAATCATAATATGTAAGTAGTCTTACATACTGTATTGTAATTACATTACTGATTGTACTGTTTAACCACTTTCATCGATTAAAGGGCTTATATTTTAGCCTAAATGCAATTTTCTTAGTTATTTTCAAAAATCCGAACAAATTGATAATCCGAACCCCCCTCAGTCCCAATTAGTTTGGATTTTTCGACGCTCTACTGTATTACAAAAAAAAACAATATATATTAAATCTAATTAACAGTTTGCTACTGAATTTAATTGGTCAATCAACTGATACAGTCTGATGTTTCACTTTTATTAGGACTATCACTTACAGTATCAGGGTGCCTCCTATGTTGCCTTGTACGACTAGAATGTCTTTTGCCTCGCTTTCTTCGACGAGCAGACTCGATGTCATCACTTAATTCGTAACACTCTCCGAGATGCCTAGTATGGCTTGTCTTAATTCCACGCCTAGAATGGCCTGTCCTCCGTCTACGCCTAGAATGGCTTGTCCTAAGTCCACGCCTAGTATGGCTTGTCCTAATTCCACGCCTAGTATGGCTTGTCCTAATTCCACGTCTAGTATGGCTTGTCCTAATTCCACGCCTAGGACGGCTTGTCCTCCGCCTTCGCCTTCTCACTTCGGCAATATTTCCATCTGGTATGAACTTACCACCAGAAATCTTTGCAAGACCTTTACTGACACAATCATCCACTGCTTTTCGAAGTATAGCCCTATCAATTATTTTACCATTCCTGCTGATATAATCTGTAATTTGTTTAAAAGTTACGCCTTTTGGTTTATTTAGGGCCTCTATAGCAGCAAAAACGGTTCGCAATGACACTTTTCTAGGAGCCATGCTTACATAAATTTTAATTTAAAGTAACTACAAATAAATTTTAACCAGACTGTTTTTATTTATCGCCTAAGAAACAAACACATTTGCTTCATTGTTGTATTTTAATTGTTACAGGTTTGGAACCAAGTGTCAAAACCGATCATTTGCTCGCTAAATATACTGCATTAATGGTCTGTCACCTTACCTATATACATATATGCAAGTAGCTCTCTTTAAATAAACTACACTTAAGAACCAAATACAGTACATTGAGTTCAGATAAAATTTACATTGAAACTAAGAAATTAACTTCAAATGAAAAATCTTGAAAAAGTTTAATGAGTTAACTTTATACAAACTATAAATTAAAACTTTTTATAAAAATATCACTTTCAAACAAAATTAACTTTAACCAATCTTCACTATAAAATTATCGATAAATAATTGTAAAAACATTACAAAATCTTAGCTCAAATATACATAGGAGCTTTAAAAAACATAACTAAATTTTCTTGACTTTTTACAATTTTTAAAATTTTTCTTGATTATTGGCATGTTTTTTAAAGCATTACAGATTTTTCCCGTCACAAAATCATTTTCCATGCTTTTCCAAGTCTACGAGAACCCTGAAATAAATAAAGACGAAAAATCAAACTGTAAAATTTTCATCTTTTTCTGTTGTTTATACAGGGTTAGCTCTGTCCAAGCTACAGGGTGTCCCATAAGTAAAGAGCCAAACTTCAGGAAATGGTTCTATGCGTCAGAATAACTTTTTTTTTTAAACGCTTCGTTTTCCAGATATCCACCGTTTTGTTTCTTTTACAAAATAAATCATATCCAGAGAACGGTTAGACCTATTGAATTCAAACTTGGCATGAAGTTTAACCTAACAATGATATATTTCAAGAAAAATAAGCGATTATATCCAATGATGCTTTTCAAAATGGCGGTTGTTTCAAAATTTCAAACCTGAATTACCCACAAACCCTTACATTTCAACAAAAATTTCAAGAGACCGTTTTTGTAGCCTGTTTATTTCCTATCGGATGGTGTCAAAACAATTGGACGTAGGATAATAGCTAAGTTGAAGATAACAGCAGCAAAATGTACATGCAATATTGTTGTGTTTACTGTGTTGGTATAGGATGACGGGTTGAACAAACCAATTATTACACCTAACTTAACTACTATCCTTTCGTTCATCCGATTGTTTTGACAGTTACACCATCCGTAGGGAATTGACAGGGCTACAAAAAAAAAGTATCTTGAGGTTTTTTGTTAAAATGTACATTTTGTGGGTAATTCAGGATTGAAATTTTCAGCCGCCATTTTAAAACGCACAATTGGATATGAGCGTTTATTTTCCGTAAAATAGATCATTGTTAGGTTAAACTTCATGCCAAGTTTGAACTTAATCGGTTAATCCGTTCTGTAAATACAAATTATTTTGTAAAAGAAACAAAATGGCGGTTATCTCAAAACAAAGCATTTTTAGGAAAACGTTCATTCTTGATTTTTTTCTTGATTTTGACTCATAGAACCATTTCTTGAAGTTTGGCTCTTTACTTATGGGACACCCTATATATTAGCTTGGACACAGCTACCATATTTTTAGGAGAGACATGTTAAGAAACACAGCACTACTCTGATTGGCTCCTTCAAGTTACTTCTTACTGTAGATATTCATGCAACCTGTGCTAAGTATGTTAAAACGTGTTAAGTGTGTTAAAATCAAGAAACTCGTTTGACAGAAGTGTGCTGTTTAGAGTCGATAGCACACTCGACTTTAGCATGGTCTGGGGTCTGCTAAACCAGTGTTAACATCGTAAAACTCTTGAAGAAGGTAATTTGAGGTTTTCAGCTTGAATCAACAACAGGTTGTTTGTTATAAAAATTGTGTTTTACCTGTTTCTTTGCGATTGAAAATAATAATAATTTCGAATCCATGAAAAGAATTCGGAAGAAAATAAACATCTTCTCCTATCTTTAATTTTCGAGAATCCAACGAAATTTGACATACATTTTTGTGTTCAGAAAAGTACAGAGAACATTTCTCTGTGTATTTGATTTTGTTTGCACAAATATGTTTGCAAAAAGGAACCAAAAAGAGGCCTTAATCTTGTTATAAATATACAAAAATGTAATATATACATTATTTATTAAGTAAGGGAAAAAATTTTTTTTTAAAACTTAAGAATATGGTAAGTAGGCGTATTCTAAACTTTAGCCATTTAGCCTAGAACACGAAAACACAAAATATGTTTTCAAAACATGCAGAAAATGAGGCCTAATTTTATTTAAAATATAATTCACAAATTATAATGTGCTTAGGGTATTACAGTTTCGGCGCAAATTTACTATTCGACCCTCAGATGACCTACGGCAACAGAAATGCAAGAATAATAAAAAAAAAATAGCATAAAGAAGGATAACCTTACTTTAGCAAATAACACATTAGCACAAGGGGTCCTTCACTCAAAATTCAAATAGCAATTTAACATGATAACACATTAAGCATTTAGCACAGGTTGCATGAATCCCCCTAATAGTTTAGACTACTTACTTTATCATTGATTGTATGAGGCTGAGGAGGAATTGGCACGTGATAGATACAAGTTGTATTCTCAAACAATGTCAACGTTGGCTCTTGACACACAAGATCAGCTTTCTGAACTCCACAACTCCTGTACAACAACTGCTGTGTATCCTATATTCAACAGAAATACATAATATTTAGACAAACTGACTCTATCAGTCTCATGATCTGATATGTCTAACCTGAATTAACTTTGTTTTTTAGTTGCTTTTCCTTCTCAACAATTTTGTAGAGACATCTATAAATCACTAAATGCAAAATGATGAGGTTTACAGTAAATGAAATAGGTCTTAAGGCTCGGCAGGAGTGAAGAAATATTTCCGAGTTGACCGCAGCTCTCCAAGTGGCACAGCTGTACACTACTAGCATTGAGTTTGCTAGTTTTTCATTCTTCCGCTAGTAAATATAGGACAGCTTCATAAAGGCGGAAAATAGAGGGTTACAGACATAATCCTGACTGTAAACGTGTACTGAAATGTGCATACTTGACAATGTATGGTAGTATGCGTTATTAAACACAACTTTCTCTCACACACTGAACATTAACGGATATATTATTTTTCTAGTATTCCTCTGCGAGCAACAAGTTGATGTGATAACCACCAGAGTGCAGGGTAAACAAATTCAGCGTGTACATGCTTCCACAATAACATGTTTTTTTTACATATTTAATATTGGTATTATTGTATTATTTATTTTGAGTCAAGTTAACCCTAGTAATGTTCGACTGCTCAAGCGCTTGGCCTAGGTCTCACACTACTCAATTGACAACTATACTTTGTATTGATTATTGCACCCACTAAAAATCATCCAATCGCAATAAAACAAAAACCGTTGAAAAGGAAATGATTTAAACTTTAATTTTTGTAGTTACAATTTTTTTCTAAAACGTGTATTTACATAAGTAATCATCGTTTTAAAATTGTAGTTTTCTGTAAAGCTATTGCCACGAGTAAAAAACACAACGAAATTACTCAACTTTGTCACTTCTCTAAAGCTCAATACCGCTCAACAGAAATATTTGGACTATAATATAAAGATACCTTCGTCAAGATTTGAGTTTTCTAACACTGCCTTCCAATGAGACATCACTATTATAGTTTCGAAAATACAAAGGTTTCTGCAAACCCTTGCAATTGGACAGTTTTCAACCAACTGTTCATTTTGCATTCGAGATATCTCTTACAATTCGAAATATTGTATAGACTTGTTTACATCTATTTCTAGACCAAATTTCAATCTTTCGTTTGGTGTAAAGCAAACCATATTTACTCTAATGGTTTAGTTCGTACAGTGCTGAGAAATACTGACAAATGGGAAATTAAAAATTCAACTTTCTCACGCTTCCGAAGTGGCAGTTCCAACGGTTTTACACACGGAACCTCGTGTAGGATTCATGCGCGAGAAGTTTATTTATTTGATCTCATTTTGTGATGCAAGTCAAGCAAATTCAAACACTTTTATGAATCAATAATTTACAAGTATATTGATTTATTCTCTACACTTTGTTATATTAATATTTCATTTTCGGGCAAAGCATATATTCCTAAATTACTATTCAAACTAGGCCTAGTTTTGTTACCTGTCTTGTAGTAGGAACATGAAAACTGGTGTTTTCAAAATAAGAAATTTTAAATTGTTAAATATTTTTATACAGTTCTATTCAGAACTAAATTACAAATCTTTTGTAAATTTTGAAAAAAATTACAAAAAATGTTGACTACTTTTTATGTAGGCCTAAAGTTGAACTTTTTCCTTTTGCTACTGAACATTTTTTGTTTCTTGAGCTAATAACTTTGTAAATTTTACAACAATCAATTTTTTACTGCCATATATGAATTCTTTTAACCTTTCTCTACAAAAAAGCTATGGAACACTTTTGAATTGGTTTATAATTATTATATTTGACGAATTTTTGAAAATATGCTTGCACACGCACCAAAATGGCTTGGCATTGCAAAAAAAAATAGCATAGACAGTTGCATGGTTAACGATCATCATAGTAGGTGAAACACAAAGTCAAATTAAAGTTTGACAATGAAGCGGGTGATTTGATTGAGATCTCGGCAACTTCTCACCAATGCGGGGATAAAGAGAAAGAGATCTAAATTACAAAACTTTTGTATATTTTGAAAAAAAATTTACAAAAAATGTTTACTACATTTTATGTAGGCCTAAAGTTGAACTTTTTCCTTTCGTTACTGAACATGTTTTGTTTCTTGAGCTAATAACTTTGTAAATTTGACATCAATCATTTTTTAACCAGTATATACACATTCTTTGAACCTTTTCCTAAAAAAAAAAAACTCTACTATAGAACCATTTTGGATCGGAATATAATTACTATATTTGGCGAATGCAAAACGCACCAAAATGGCTTGGCATCTGAAAAACGTTAACATGAACAGTTCTAGGGTTAAAGAACAAATTTAGTTCAAAACTCATTTTAAGAATTAAAAGATATCCACATTCGGACTGTCCTAACCTCTAAAATGACACATTCACAATAATTATCTGATCATTATTACTCCCCAGTAATCTTATTACCTGTTTAACATTTAACTCTTACAGGAGTTGAAATTAAATGTCTGTCGAGCATTAATGTTCAAACTAAAATTGTTCGATTTTGTTTGAGAAACCCAGATAAAATTTTGAAAAGATTTATTTAAAACGTAAACACTGTTTGATAAGAGAGACTTCTTCTTGTCACTAGCGCATACAAATTGAGCAAGTTTACAATATTTGGGAATCTTATTAATCGATGAAAATTGCAACTGAAAAATATGCACATTTAATCTAAAAGAGAAACCCCTCGCTACACCTAATTGTTTTTCTATTAACAATTCAACATTGCAGTATGGAATTAGCTGCTACGGAGTTCTCACATTATAACCGCACTGAAGAAGGCAATTAGCATTATGTAAAAGTTCTAACTTATTCATCTTTTCTGTTTTAAAGGAACTTAAACATTCTTCCATTGAATTATCTGGTATTCATATTTTTCACTAGAAGGGATCATTTAACCTTTTGCGCTCCATAGGCGAACTCAGTCCGACATCGCTAATTTGTCGTTGCGCTCCACTGTCAGACTCATTCCGACACACGTTTTAATATGATTTCTATGTTCTAAACAAGGGTAGAATCTATGGTTTTCGGTCTAATGAGACTTCAATGTTGTTAAAACAGTCTAGAAACCAGTGACAGATTACATTGGCTGTGGAATACATTTTATATCTCTCTGAAGTTGATCAGCCAGTTTGCCAGCCATGGTCAAGAAATACAAGTAGCATCGTCTGTTATCTTGCGTCTTATAAGTTTTGTTTACGCTTTTTCAAGTGGTATTTATTTTTATTGTACGTTATTATTTTGCAGTTTTGTAAAGCTCTTTGGCGTAAATTTTGTTTATGTAAATAATGTAATAATCTGATTTTTGTTTTATTTTATGTTGAGAAATGGCAACTTTTTAAACTACATGTACCATTATTTCACAAAAATGTTATTTTAAAATACATTTTAAAATAAATCTAATTACAATTATTGACATATTTAAAGACACATTTACTGTAAAAAGTATTTTCCAAGCTCTAATCATTTTTATTACTACTTTTAAATTCATGAAAGAAGAAACATATCTTTTTACTTGTTTGGTAAGTGGTTTGAAAATTTTAAGGCTGATCTCAAAATTAATTAAAATACAAAAACTTTAATAGTTTCAAAATTCATCTTAATATAATAACATAAACCATATTATAACCAATCCTTCGTTTATAATATTTTAAATATCACAAAGTAAAACCTTTTACAAATTAGTTGACGTAGCATCTGGGAATACCTAACCAGCAATTTAAAGAAACAAAAAGATCTATAATTAAAACAAAATAAAAATGCACTAAAATTGTATAAGTATATCATTAATAAAAATTAAATCATTTTTTATATGTGATGCAAGGGATTGTGAATTATATAGTTAGAAAGAAAATTCAAAGGCATTATTTAACCCTTCAACGTGTTTTGCCGTACGTGATACACCGGGAATTCTTTTCTTTCAGCGCTTTTTGACGTATAGCGTACGCTCAAGGAACATTCCATTAAATGCTTCCATCTAGCAGCTAAACTTGAAACTATCTCGAAGCGATCGATATTGCAGCATAATGTAGCATAATTGTAGATATTGTAGCAGAATTGGCTGATTGAAAAAAAAAACATATGATACTTCTGTTGAATTTCTTGACGAAATTAGTTCACCAGTGTAACAGTTGTTTTACCATACAAGTTTGTGACATTGTGTCTACTACGTCTTTGTTTACATTTGATCACTTATAGTGTGTTTTATGTTTGTTAGTTGATTGAATACGTTCGGAAATCGTGTTTTGAATATTTTATATTAGTTTTATTAGTGTTTTCTTAGGTATGTGTTTTGTATTAGACTACCACACTAAAACTAACTTTTGACTGGTATGTAAATATGTTATCACAAATAAACTCATGTGTTATTGATATTACCAAAAAGAATGTAATCTGCTGTTTAATTTAGTAAAAGAATCATTAAAATATTCCAAAAAATAAGTTAGTTACTAACGTTTTTATACAAACATGTTTCATAACTCCTGACAGCTTAAACAAAAGTCCCGCAGCAGGGGTAGTTTCTCTCATAAAAAGTCACACGTTGAAAGGTTAATACATAAGGGCGAACTCTAAAAAAAACCAAACTGATGTTGTAAGTGGGGGGGGGGGAGTTGTTGTAGTACCGGGTTCTACCATTGGAAGCGTGTAGAGTTATCTCTCTCTAGTCAGTATGCCAAGTATGGCAGTCAGAGAAGTTTCCAATCAGCTAGTGTGAATATTTTCTTGACACTTGTTTTGTGTAATTGTCGTTTTAGCGATGGCTGATTGTTGTGAAGAGCGCGAGGCTGTGAAATTTTTCTTCCTGCTCGGAACCACTGGCATAGAAACTCTTGAAATATTAAAAGTGGCCTACAAAGATGATCCTATGGAAAAAATTGAAGCGTTTGATTGGTTTCCCGTTGCAAAAGAGGGGAAATGTCAATTGATGACCTACCTCGCTCCTTTGATGGCCCAGACGGAAGAAAATGTCTTAAAAGTTTGTGAAAGATGGACGACAGACCATTGAAGAAGTTAAGCAGTTATCTGAAGTGAACTGGAGTTATGTTTAAGTGAAGATTTACAAATGAGAAGGGTGGCTGCCAAATTTGTTCCTCCACTGCCGGAAGCAAAATCAAACACGCATGGACACATGCTCTGCTTTGAAGGAATGGTTCTGAAATTACTCAAAACTTTTTTCCAAGGTCATCACTGTTGACAAATCATGATGCTAAGCAGCAATTAAACCCGTGGAAGACTTGACAGGGGATGTAAAACAGGAAGACAATGCTGATTTGTTTATGTGAAAGGAGTCATCCGCTCAAGATGACTGGGTCAGTCAGATAACCTGCATTTCTACTTAGAAGTTTAAAGAAGATTGCACAATAGTTTCCAATGACTGGTTTTTAGACCACAACAATGCTCCTGCTCACACAGACTTCTTTGTGCACCAACGGTTTACCAAAAACAGTATGACCCCGCTGGGGTGAACTCCCTCCAACTATTCACCCGACCTAGCTCCCTGTGACGTTTTTCTATTACTCCCGAATGAAAAGAGTCATGAAAGGAAAGCGTTGCCTGAGGTGAAGCGATGGAGACGGTGTCAGGCATCACATCAGACAATTTTTTTAAATGTTTCGAACAATGGAATAAAAGATTAGACAAGTGTATTAGGATTACTTTGAAGCAGATTAAAGGTTTTTAGTAAAAATTTAATTAATACATTATTTTAATTTAGTTTGATGTCTTTTGAGTACACCCTCGTTCTTAAATGTTGAGAAATATGACAATAACAATAAAAAAAAGCAAATAATAAAATAATTAAGGGAATTTATCAAGTCAAAATTATTGAGAATAAAATGATCAAATTAGTAACAAGACTGATGTGTAATAAATTTGTGTATACAGCTATTTTTTAACAATATAGATGTAATATTCAGAACCATGTAAACTTGTCTCTGTAAATATTAAAACCACTGTAAAAAACACTGAACACAAAAACGACATTGATCTACAACTCCAATCTGGTGGAATTCCTCCATTAAAAAGTAAAACTTCTTAAGTGCCACATTAAATATGATGTGGAAAATGAAAAGGGACCTCTTGTCGGAGAGTAAAATTTTCAGTACAGGCAAAATAAGTAGTAAGGATAAAAATATTGAATTTTGGTTTTTTATCGATAATTGATGCCCAACTCCTTATTTACAAGCTAACATAAATTGTAAAGTGGTTTGTAGTCAAGAAATAATCGAAAAATGTTACCTAAGCAACAGACGTCAGGTTTGAGAAAAGGGACCTATTGTCGTTTACGAAAGGGTGCGACAAGAGGTCCCTTTTCGTAATGACTAACATTGCTTGCAGTCTCAGAAAGTAGCATCTCCTGTAATATAGCGACGTTTCAGGCAACTAACTGTAGTTTTTACTAATAGTAGAACATTTTCTGATTATTTTGATAACACTCCCGACAACATGGCCCTTTTCTTTGACTGGTTAAAAATGTAATAAAAACAGGCTTAAAATCCAACAAACAACCCTTTGTATTATTACATTAATAATAATCTAGACAATATCTATTGATAAAAATCACAATGATTAAAAATTCCTGAATTATGCAAGGTCATAGCTCACTCTGTGGTAAGAAGATGCAAAAATATTTCTAAAATATATGATAAATAAAAGTTTAATTGGCATTCAAATCTTTAAATGCGTTTTTCTCAAAACTACCTTTTTCCGTAAGTAATTTTCATTTGGCCATAACTTCCTTAATTTTCAAGATAGAATTATGATTTTTGTGTTAAATTGTTCATAAATCAATCCTCTTTAAGGAAATAACAAAAAATCAATTTCAAAAATTTGCGACAAGAGTTCCCTTATCATATTCTGCATCACAAATATAGAAAAAAGTATCTGCAAAGGATAGTGACAATATACAATATTTGTTCAACCTTCTTCAAATTAAATGTTGTTTTTATTTTTTATTGAAAGGACCACTAAGAAAACTCTATAATAAAAATCTCAAAATTTTAAAATTACAAATAGTATGATAACATATAAATAGTGTTTACCTCTAGTATGTGTTTTTTACAGTATTTAGTGACTGGTAAAGTTTTAGCACCGCACTTGACTCCGCCTTCAGTAAATGTACACTTGCCTTTATGAGATACACGAACCATCACCCCATCTGTTACCTGAAAAATCACAAGATGAACATTTT
Source organism: Philaenus spumarius (assembly GCA_018207615.1). Classification (NCBI taxonomy): domain Eukaryota; kingdom Metazoa; phylum Arthropoda; class Insecta; order Hemiptera; family Aphrophoridae; genus Philaenus; species Philaenus spumarius. The sequence continues at coordinate 188,074 of JAGFPH010001940.1, forward strand.
GTTAAACAACAACAAATACTGAATTATACGGTATACTAATTATATAATATCTGCATTCACACTTTCACCTTTTTGTGAATTGTGCAGATATGGAGAATTAGAGTAAAAAGTAAACTTTGGAAAAAACAATTTCAGTTCATTAAGCCATTTAACCCTAGAAAATCATCACAAGAGATGTACAGTACGATTTTTTTAACCGTGCCCTCGTCCAAGATTGTACTAACCTGAATGATAACGTTAGAAATCGCTCTGTCTACTCTAGTTTTCTCCACGAAAACTAAGCCGAGCGGCCTGAAACAGCGAAAACCGAGCTTCAATAACACTGTCATTTAATAGACTTAGCAGCTATGTAAAATTATGAAACTTTCACGGATACGCAGATAAGAACTATACGATTCGTATGATGTAAAAGAAAATCAACTACAAAACCTATTTCATATTTTAAAAATAAATATTACAACAATGTACTTTAATAATGACATGAAATTTTCACACCGCTGGAAAGTTTTTTATTTGTTGGTCAGAGACAAAGTGTTTGCGAGAAAGTTTTAGATAAAGGTCCAAATTAAATATTTTATTTAAAACATTTTTTCGTTTGACTTACGATTTGCTCGGTACAGCGGTATAATGTGTGCGTTTCAATTAAAACTACACCTGGCCGGGCCGTGCCGCCAGGCCATGTCTCCGCTGACCGAGTTCGTCCTCATTTTATAAACGTTATAAAGTATTGTATATTATACATATTATATTATCATTTATTATTATACTGGTTCAGTTCATTAAAAACAAGAACAGAGATTAAGGTTTTTATTTCAATAATTTTATTCAAACAATTATTCAATCATTTTTGTTTATTCGAAGTTTGTGGAACTGCCTTTACAATCCCTCCCCGCTACACCGCTAGCCCACCGTGCGCTAGCCGAGGGCACGGTTAAAAAAATCGTACTGTAAATTATTAAGAAAAGCATTATTAAAATTCTTGTACACTCTTCACTAACAAAATTAGCACAATTTATTTGTACTAATTATTATGTGCACCCCTTATAAATTTGTATTTCTTGCTCTATTTATCTTATCATATAATATTTTTTATACTTTTGGCCGAATACCATTTGCACTAATTTTAAGAAATACCGGTATAAAATTTTATTTTCAATGCTGGGTAAATTTCGGCGAAAGAAATGAACGTCCGAAAACAATTTACATTAATCTGATTAAATACTTGTGTTGAAATATTATTATAAATACAGGAGTGAATATTCGCAAAATAAATCAACACTCGAATACAATTAGCACTAATTTTATGAAAATAATTTAACATACAACAGAGAATATCCAAAAACTGCCAAAAAGAAAATGACACCCGAATACAGATTGCACTATTATCTATTAAATACTAGCTGAAATTAAAAGATTATTTTAAATACAATGGCAAAAGACTGTTGAAAAAATATAACTTGCTTATAGTAAAATACAGGAAATAAAATGTCACTAATTATGGAAAAGTTTTATAAATAAATGTAATAAAATAATTAAATTAGGAAGGTGAGAAAATTCACACTGTTTAAAAGTAAACAGACACATAAAATACACATTAGAGTCCTGCTACTCCAAACAGAGTTCAGAAAATACCGATTTTATAAACATAAAACAGGAGAAATTAAAAAAAACTTTTGTGAAAAAAGGATATTTATTGTTATTGAATAAGTTAAAGACATACATAGAGCCTAAGCTTGATTAACACGCCTGAAACCAAATTGGAATGAAAGCTGGTTTTGTTTCCTTCACAATTTCCATCCGTTTTGCGGGATGGAAGTTACCGCAACAAGTGTCCGGTCAAAAGGATACCGGGTCCGTCAGAAAGAAGGAAGGATTAGATACAACAGCTAGGCACTAGTAGTGTTGTTGCCCTCTGCCAGTTGCGTTGGTATTTTTTTCTCGATCTATTTTCAAGACAATGCAATACTAACGGACAGACTGTGGGATGACAAAACGGACAGTTTGAACAACCTATCCATTCCCTTCCGTTTTTAGAAGAGATCAGAATCGTAACGCAACGGCAGGAAAAAAACCGATGGTGTAAACCTACACTATGACGAGGTCAAGAGCATTTGCCTGATTGCCTGATACGAGTTCAGTATGAGCGTTCACCTCCTCCTCGCTTTCCTCCGACCCGATCA